>JBCAUG010362266.1:0-16778 GCA_038406175.1 Haplosyllis leylae
ACAGGGGAAGGGAAAAGAACTGTATGCTTCACTAATTTGACTAATTTATCTTAGTTGGACACCGGAAATGTACATGCGTTCGGTCATCCTCCATGCCGATGTCAGCCCGTCACAGGGCTATGTTTATAGATCTAAACAAAAAATTGCACAGGGGAAGGGAAAAGAACTGTATGCTTCACTAATTTGACTAATTTATCTTAGTTGGACACCGGAAATGTACATGCCTTCGGTCATCCTCCATGCCGATGTTCTAGATCCCAGACTCGTCTCCAGACAATGATGGAAGTAACGGAAGCCTAGCTTCAAATAACATCGAAGAGCAGTGAGAAAGTACACTACCAACTCGTACTTGGATTTAATTTCCATTCTGAGCCCAGGCACCCATCTAACTTGTCAATTTGTTAAAAGGCAAAAACAGAATACAAGCAATGAAGTGATTCTTTCGAATCACCAAAACCTACATGTAACAATGGAATTTTTTCAGAATAATTGGCAAGAAAAATTTCCTTAAAATGTTCACAAAGTAAATACCATAACGCGTAAATGCATCACAGATAAGAGCTGCAAATTTTGAAAAAGGAAATAATAGTAAATGATTAAAGCACAAAATAGAAATGTACTTCAGGTTCATTTTGTTTTGGTCGCACCAGATCCCGTCGCTGTAAGATTATCATTTTGGGGAAGGCTTGATGTTCATCGGAAGTTGTAAATCAACAACGATACAAGGATTAATTGGGTGGTACATCAAACAATAAACTTTCATTTTGAATCACTGATATGTCCACATCCAAGTATGGAAGCGACCAAACAGCCAGTGATTTGCAGGGGAAACGTGAAAACGGTGGCTCAGAAATAGCTAACTTGCCTTCATCCTCATGAATGCAATAAAAAGTAAAAAAAGAAATAACATACAAAATCGCTTACTTACATGATGCATCAAGTAAAACATTTCTGGATACGTTTTACTTTCAAAGTGTTTTTCTACTATTTAGTGAAATTCCTGGTAAAAATGTTCTCCACTGTTTGAATGTTTTGGAATATTCCAAAAAAAAGAAAGTTTTCACTGAAGTCCACTTGAAAATTCTTGACGGGAAAAAAAAAACACTCGGGCGAAAAATACGTCGTACTACAAATGCAATTCTATATTGTTCGTCGGGAGCGCTAACTTACCGCACAACTAACTACTGATATGACATTTTGGAACGTCCTTCAAAATTCCCTTGCAAGCACTGCCATCAAAGTGAGGAAGAATCATTGTTATTTATTAGGCCAGCGGAAAAGTGCCCACGCGAATCTTCCTGTTAATTGCTAATTGTAAAATACGAAGTAAAATATTTAGATAGTAGTGTACATTGAGATTACGCTGTCTCTTTGGCTACTTCTGTATTTTTTTGTGGTGCAGCAAGGGGGGGGGGGCTCTTGTTTACATAGTGGAAGAAAAGTAAAATTAATTTAACTAATTTTTGAATGTAAAACTCATCGTACAGTTAAACAAGAAAGTCCTCCTGCGTGACTGCCCGCGGCGTATCCTGTCCGTGGCTTGTGATGTCGGGAGGCGGGTACCCCCTGCCCTGGTCCTGATGGGGGTGGGGGGGTGGTACCTGACCAGGACAGGACCGGTGACATGACTAGGTGTACGCCTCGACAGGAAAGGACCTGAGATCTTAGGCAAGGGGGGCACGCCCCCTCCCCGTTGACAGACACACACTTGTGAAAACAGTACTGTCCCGTCGTACTACGTACGCAGGCGGTAATAATATTACTAAACGAGTGTACAGGTCTCCCCGCTTAGCTCGACATTGAAGGGAGCCATGTAAAATGTTCGAGGTAAAAGGAGGTTGAGGTAAACAACCTCTATTTACATGATAGGAGTTAAGTTGGGAACAAGAGAAAAGGTCGAATAAAGCAGTTTGTCGAGTTAAGAGGTGTCGACATAAGCGGGGAGACCTGTATAATATAGTTCAACGAGAAATGGTTTTGGCCTAAACATTGGCTGCTCCGCTACTTTGGAGTTTGAGAAGGCCAGTTTTTAGATTACAAGTAATTTGATCGTTTATTAGTACACTTGTCAAAGGCGTTAACGCGGAACTTGATGGTCAAACCAGCGGACTTCTAAAGTGGAAAGTTGCTGCACACATTTTTGGAAGGGATAGTGACCATTCGTAAATCTTAACCGCATACAGTCACGCAAATAATTTTCATTCCTATGACCTTCTGTGTACGACAAATCAAATAGATGAACTAGTTTTTGTTCTAAAAAATATGCAAACAACTATTTCTCTTTAGGTGGGTTAAGTGTACATCATTTTGTATTTTTTTACTCCTATTGCACAATAAAAATTGAAAGACATATCCAAGTGAGTACTTCTTAGGAGAAAGACCCCCTCAGAAAATAAAACTTTTCTTCATGAAGAGCAAAATATTACTCCTAGAGAGGGCAGGTACATAGACCACGTCATGGGCTAATTTGATTAGGCAAGTAACACCTGTAGCATGGCATGCTAAATGTCAAAGTATGGTCCCTAGTATTCACTTATTTAATGAAGAATCAATTGATAGGTGTGGCCTATGGTACTCTACATGCCCTATTTTGGATGTTTGAATATATCACCCTAAGGCCGCCATTTCTTAGGCTTTTTGTCAAATTTACTTCTGAACTAGATCTACTACAGCTATGGGTATTATTATTCAGCTATACATTGTCAAAATATTCAATTCTTCCAGGACATTTTTCTTTTGTTTTCAAAACTTTTGACTGCTTTATGAGTTATGCTTGATCAAGTAATTTTGAACACTTGGTGATTTGTAGAGGACACACTTCTGATGGCACATTTCAATTTTTCACAATTGACAGTTAAATGCTTTATGGGATTAGTCAATTTGAATAAATGTTTTCAAAAAGGGTAAAATATGATCCCTTAATTTGATAAAAGGTGCCATACAAATGATTTTTAAGTGAATTGGTTATGTTGAGAAAATTACCGTGATCATGTCTGGGGATGGTATCAATATTGGTTAATTTTTGAAGCCAAATCTTAACCAATTTGCACTTAGGACCTACCAAATTAAATGTAAGAGCTTTCTGTCCAGGAAAAAAGTTTTATAATGCCAACATTCCTGTAAAAGGTTAAACATGGCCCTATATAATAGAGATGTTGTAGAGGAGGTACTAAACCCCAATGTAAAGATTGGTTTAGAATTTGCTTCAGGAATGAGTCAAGAGTGATGCCTCCTCCAACAATGATTGAGCTAGTCATTTCGATATATCCAAACCCACTGATGAAACAAATTAATTGACGTAATTAGAAACTACATGATGTTTGAAGATGAAAATAAAAGATTTGGAAAGATTCAATAAGTATTTGCAGCTTAAAGACTTGATAATAGGGGTTCAATGTCAATTGAAGATTTCTAGAGTATATATCTAGAGGAGCATCTAAGGGCACATTTCAACTAATTGTGTAATTGACAGCTCCCTATTGAAATTGATGTTAAACTCAGATTTACTTTATTATCATTTATGACCTAATATCAATGTGTTGAAAATGGATTGTAAGGTCAAAACTGTTATGGGAGGTTCATTGTGAAGACAATGAAATATTCACCCAGGACAATTTTTGATATTTGATTCATTGCATAGACCTGGCAATATGGGTACTTTTCTTTCAAACAATCTTTAACATTTTAACATAAGTGTTTTTGACTTATGGCACCTTATATAATTACAAATTAAGTTGTATTTAACGTTCTGACACATGACTTATTACTTAAACCGCCTCAGACCAACACAGGACTGTTTTTGTTCGCAAAATGAGTAATTTGAAGGCGACAGGGACTACAACTGTGTCTGTTATGTGTTGGGACAGTGTGGAATATAATTATAACAAGAGTTAAATGAATTACAAAGGCTGAAGTACGACAGCTTGGATGTAGTGTGCTAAATGACATCTCCTTGCCAACATTTCTGGTAAAAATACATTTTATTGTTGAGCATTCTCTAGGAATGCTATATATTTTAAGTGCTGATATTTCTTCACGGGTTACTTCAGACACTTATAGGATAAATCTCGTCTTCTGTGATCCGCAATTGGGTTGAAATGGAAGTGGTACTCTTTGTGGACGTGTAACAGTACATAACAGTGTAGATCTTGCTCGGTGAAGCATGAGGTCACAAAAGGCAGAACAGCACATATTATAACAAATCATCTCTTTGGATCAGCAGGTTCACGTAGATTGTTTGAATTTTGTAAATAGATCTATGAATATGCCCCTAAATAGTTTAAAGGCCTGGTTCAAGACAATATTCCATTTGATTATTCAGCAGTTATCGTAGTTCCTATGACCTACCTTCAACATCATAACATATACTGTTGAACAAAAGGTATTGGATTCATAATATGCCAAAATGAATTCCAGGACTGTTTACCTAAGTTGGCATATACTGGAGGCTAGGTCTACAAAGAAATAAGACAAAACAGTGAGTACTAAAGAATTTATGTTCAGTCCTGTACACAGAACATTCCATTGAGAACTGTGATCAAAATTCTAATGAAACATAGGATCCAAGAGAGTGTTTCTGCATCAAATGAGTTTTTTTCAATTGATAGTGCTTGTGAAACTGATAATTCTGAAGTGAAAGAGGTTAATGCAAGAGAGATTATGATCAGTAAATACAAACCGAGAAAGGTTTCTCAGAGGTTGACTCTAACCAAGATGATACTGGGAACAAATGAGATGTGGATTTTGACAAACTGTCACTACTAAATGTAAAAAGTCTGCTTGTTGAATCAAGAACATAGAAAGACAATGATCATATTCTTACTACATTTATGGTAAACAGTTCACGCTTCAAGTTTATTTCATCCAACACATGCAACAGGATTATGTAAACAAGCCAATTAAGTGTGAATTTTGACACACTTTCTTCACCTTTCCAAACATACTGTTCACGCACATTGGATTGCCTGAGTTCTTGAACTATTCTTGTGATGTTTGTGTTCAGAAAACCCATTTCCCATTCCGCATGAATATTTATGAAAAGAAGCACACTGGGCAAGAACTATATAAATATGATCATTGTTCCAGAGACTTGACAAGAAAATGATCTGAAGCATCAGCTATATTCACCAGGAAACATATAATGTCCGAAAGTAGTGCAGTCTCTTCCTGGCTAGCCATCAAACAAATTAACAGGACATGCACAAAGATGGATGGATTCTTTATGTGACTAAAACTTCAAGTGGAAAACGAAATATCCTTGTCGTATAAATTAGAAAGCAAAATATGCATCAAGCTCAAAGCAGATGACAAAATATGAATTCTCAGGCATGTAGAACTTGACTGAACAAGTTAATTTTCAGGGGGCTTAAATGTGACTTCACAAGGTGTTTCCACAGAAAGTTGTGGAGGTTCTATTCGGCAAATTGGAATAGTACTCAGTGGAGTTTGCAGCATTTTGAAACTAGAACCAGATCGTTGTATCATTTTGAAAGGATCATTGTTGAACACGGACAAGTTATATTTTTTCAACTTGTTGGAGTTTAATTGTTCTATGTGCAACTACCCAATTTTGGATCAGATATATGTACAAATAGAGAAAGAGGCACAAAATGCAGCCGAAACAACATCTACCCAGTACAACACAAAGCATTGACATCTCCAGACCTATTTGATGTGTGCTACCAGTGTTGATGATTACATGGATGGTGAATTGTACAGTTCTAAAACCCTTTCAAGGCCTGATGCTGACGTTGATGCTAACGCTACCGCTGAGTGAATAGACCTTTGAACCAGATCATGTGTGGAACTTACTCATGTGTGGAGAGCACATTCACATGTGGAGGGGACATTCACGTGTGGGAGCTATTCACGTGTGGAGGGGGCATTCACATGTGGGATTTACTCACATGTGGAGGAGGCATTCATGTGTGGAGGGGACATTCACATGTGGGAGCTATTCATGTGTGGAGGGGGCATTCACGTGTGGAGGAGGCATTCACATGTGGAGGGGACATTCACGTGTGGGAGCTATTCACGTGTGGAGGGGACATTCACGTGTGGGACTTACTCACATGTGGAGGGCACATTCACATCTGGGAGCTATTCACATGTGGAGGGGGCATTCATGTGTGGGACTTACTCATGTGTGGAGGGCACATTCACATGTGGGAGCTATTCACATGTGGAGGGGTATTCATGTGTGGAACTTACTCACGCGTGGAGAGCACATTCACGTGTGGAACAAGCCACCAAAGTGAAATTCTTCACTCCTTGATATTGTTCCAAATTGCTCAACCACTGAATAGAAAACTTGTTTGCACTTGGAATCAATTGTCTGTATTAACAGAATTGCCAAAAAGGTCCTTTGAGTGCATGGGAATGAGCCACAAAGTCACTGGGGCAAAGCATAAATAATAGGCCAGGGAGAGACACTGAGCCTTGGTGGGAAGGTCAGCTAGCTCACTCTGTGGCTGTGTGTCATATGATGTGGACTTCTTTTTTCGGATTATTGGCCAACTTTTACCTTATGGAATAAGCATTTAGAATTGGAATTTCTGTCTGAATTTTTTTTTAATACTGTCTGGGTGTCTGGCTGTCTGTATACCAAAGGATTAAGCATTTGGATAAATATTTGTGTGTGAAAAAATTCATTGAAAATGAGCCGAAATCAGATCTCCAAAAACAAGGTAAAAATTACCAAAATTCATACTGAAGTTTAATTAAATCAATGTAAAACTCACCTAAATATCTTGTACTTGTCATGCTCTTTCATTTGATATATGACAAGGTGATGTTTGTAGGAATTTTGGTTTTTAGGTGCAGAAGTGGCATCTGCCACTTGTTCTATGACACTTTTATTTAGAGCCACTGGAACTCATAGGCTATTGTATTGGATTACAATGCAAAAGCCTATAAGGTCCAGCTGGTCATTAACAGCAGTTAACATACGGAAAAGACAATAGATTGCACCCGCAACTGTGATGTAAAGTTTAATTTAGTGAGTTACAGTTAAAATACAGTACTAATTGAACTTCTCTCCATTTTAGGCATCTTTGTGCTGGCACAAAATGGACAAAAGTAGCGGAAACGCAAAAATGTGGGAGTCACTAATACACAGTTGTTATTTTATTAATACGCCCTGATAAGACAATGTGTATTAGACTGAGTTTCCACGATATAGAATTCGTCACTCTCATTTCACAAAGGGTGTTATCAGTTACCAGTCGCCGAGGATAACCAATACCCTGGCAATACACATTCAGAAACGATAACGCGCATATCAAATATTTTTATCGATTTTATTGATATAAACTACCTGTTGTGTGTAGAAATCGACTGTTGAATACCTTGAAATATGAACAATGCTTTGGCTCTTCAAATCATGTACTTTTTTCAGTACATAGTGTGTCATATTGGAAACCAGTATTTTTACTTATTCTCTTGTTGAACCAGCCTACTGGGAAATAAATTGCAAATATGTTTACTTTTTGAAATCGGACAGTTTTGAAAATGCAAATGATTTTGTTTCTTTGGATGGATCAATGTAGCACAATGTGGATCTAAGAGTTACTCCATATCTTACCAATTTTTTTCTAGAAAATTTGAAAAGGGGGGCTTCGTTGACGAAAGAGAGCCCATTGCTTTCATCTAAACCTTTCAAACAATGTATATAATGATGTAAACTATACACAGAAACACAAAGTGAGTTAAATTTGTAAAGTAGTGGTATTTGATACGTCTGTTGGCATGGGTTATTTTGGGTGATTACCATACTCTACAGACATACCAATATCTAGCGAGCATGATCATCATGGTAGCATACATTGATAACTCTAATGATTCTCATTGAGATATCTGCACAGTTGATGTATTTATTGAAAGTACTTCTAGTTGTGTTACATGTCAGTGGTACATAGTATAGTCATCCCGAAAATGGGTAACAAGTACTTAAGTAACAAGTATCACAGAGTGTGGTGCACCCTAGTGGTAGGTGCTCAGTGGGAAGGTCACTCAAGTATCACTGTTGCCCATTTCAGTCAGTGTTTATGGTTACTCGATGCTAGACATGGTAACTCAGGTTCGCTTGGTGCGATCTGGAATCTGGCTACGACAGTATTCTTGAGGTGTTTTTCAGTCACCATATTTCAGTCAAACATACTGGTGTATTTTAGTTTTAAATTTCTATTAATCCACAAATGTGGGATAAGTAAATGACACAGAATGACTTAACCTTGGATGTCAAATGAACATGAAAGTTATTTGAACGAATATTAACCTCCTACTTCAAGACAAGAAGGCACAAACAAACTGTAGCCATGGTATTACAGAGAGTGATTGTTATTGTGATTGTTGATAAGCAGGACAAGCGCATACTCTCTGACCATCCTCCTCAAATTCTTATTTCATGTTAAGGATCACAGGTTCATCGTTTATAATACCTACGACAGCATGTTGTACATATCAATAATCATTATGACATGAATTCCGTAATGGTTATTAGTGGAAAAATCATTGTAGCCTCCGTCCGGATATGATTATTAATCTTTCCGATACATTATGTTTAAAATAATCTATCCAGCATGTATCCCTGAACCATTATTTTAAAATTACCCATCCATGGAATGGATCCCATACATATTATGTTTAAATAAATGCCAGAAAGATTAATAATAATCATGGGATTGAGGTCGTAAGCATTTTTAATCTTTATGAGATGGGTTTGAAAGGATTTAAACAGAAAGAGAAACAGACGAGTTCCCAACACACAATTCAACAGGAATTATGTTCAAAATATTACTATGAAATTCAATATTTCATTCTTTAAAAAATTGAAAACATTTTGATCTATGCAAGAGAGTACGTGATTCAAGATTGAACTTAGAAGTGTATGATATTGAAATCTGTGAGGAACAACTCTCCGCGACCAGCACTCACACTGTGCAACCGAACCCAACGGCGGCACACTGTGATAATTTTTTTTCGAAATCTTCCTTTTGCAACAAAAAACGATTTTTCAGATCGAATTCAAGTTAACGTCCACGTGCCGGTAAAGCTTCAAGTAAGTTAAAGTAGAACCTTAGCCCAGCGCTTTCTTTATTCTGCCACATTACCATTTTTATGTCAAATTTAGACATGGGACATCCTAGGACATATCCTATAGGACTTATTTTGCCATTTTTGAAATGTGTTAATTTCTTATGACTCCAGGAGTATTTTTTGAAAAAAGACCCTTTCAGAAAATAGTTTTCTCATTATATGAGTGCCATATTTTCTATATTTTATTTAGTCAGAGGTGGGCACGTATATAGGCTATGTGATAGGCATTTTTTAGGGTGATGTGATGCAGTTTGGGGGACACTGCAGGCTGTTGAATGAGCAAATTCTCTTTTTTAACACATTTGTGGTGGGTTAAAGGGTACATAACATTCACTTATAGGGTTAAGAATCAGTCCATAACTGTAGAGTAGGGTGCTCTACAAGTCTTATTTTGGATATTTAAATACAGGACTTATTGGATGTTTCCTTGGTTGTTAGGTGCCAGTTTCTGAAATGCCAAAAAATAATTTTTAAACAAAAGGGCACTTGCAATTTTAAGCCATAAATTGGCATAAAAGTGTAAGAATATATTCTATGATGGAGCAACTTCTTTTTGTTTTTTTAACCACTGGCCATTTGAGTAATTTTTAACATTGGGGTTTGGTAGATAAAGTGTCTATTGCATGAAGGGTCAATAGTAGGGATTGAATGTCATTGGCGATTTGTAGAGAACACATCAAAACTAGCTAAGTCCACACTTTAAGAAATTTGGTGATTGATGATTCTCTGGCAAATTAACATCAAACTCTGAAGTTCTCACTTTGTCATCATTTCCGGCCCAATTTTTCATAACTGTTACAAGTGATATTAGGGTCAACTTTCTGGTTTGGTGAGATGAGATTAAGTGGTCTTGCTCGTGTAAAAAATTTATGGCCATTTACTGTACATAAGTCTATGCCGGAAGTGTAGAGTTGGGGTCCATGGGATAGTAGGGTGCTCAGTGGCGGATCTAGGATTTCCCAGGCGTGGGGGGGGGCGCCAACCTCCAAGGTGGGGCCACCAACCTATTATTTGGCCAAAGTTTTCCCGAAAACTGCATGAAAATGAAAGAATTTGGACCCATGGGGGAGGGGGCGCATCCCTGGCGCCCCATTAGATCCGCCAATGGTTCTAGCCATAATGCCACAAGTTACGAGAAAATCCAATTTGGTCCCTTAAATATCTGAAGACCTTATTTGCATAGTTTAATTGCATGAATTCCTGGCAAAAACTGAGGAATATATTAAGTATAGAACAATATTCAACAATGCTATTACGTTGTTGAAGATATTTTAAAGAAGCAATATCTTTGTCCAAAATCTAGTGTTCATTTCGTTTAAGAACGTGCACGAATGTAAAATGCACGATTAAAAGGCTATTTATTGTGCCAAAAAAACCAAAAAGTATGGAAAGTATTGATGAATTTATGAAAATTTTCAACTAAATTTCCAACACATGTATTATTATGCAATTCATGAAAATCTTACATTGATATCTTACGTTCCATGTACTTCAGTTACTTTATTACCAGTAATAAACAGTCCAAGCAATCTCCATCTGTTGCCATTTACACAAACTACACAAGTTTGTGATGAACGTACCTGATGTCAACCTTTCTCGCAAGAGAGAATTGCTTTCAGGTCATTTCGAAACTGAAATGATACTTCTTGATTTTAACTATGGTTTTTAATTCTTCATTTTTTTTTAGAAATTGTTCTTTTCATTCTTTTGATGATGTATTTGTTACCAGACTGTACAAGGGAACTAAACAAGACCCAAGAGAGAACAGTGGCACTTGCAACCTGTGTCAGTTTATATCTTTGGTACAGGAGAAACCCAACTATCAATAGTACGTTTACTGTCACCGATATGTATCCTTTCAACTGGATCGTTCAAAGGTTCTGTCTTACATCTTGTTCCATTCAACTCTTCTGCTTTTACGGATGAATTTCCTTGCAACAGGTTTATTTCTGTATGGTTCAAATAGCTGTCGTGAGCGCAACTTCTGTGACGAAGAATTTCAACATTACTAGCATCTGTCCAAGGTTGTATGTTGCAAATAGTACCACTGATACACAGGAACACTGTCATTGTCTTTGTTGGAGTAATGCTGGCATCAAGAAATATTCTCTCCAAATGTATTAGTAATACAAGACTTCCAGGTCTTGATGTACTTCCAGTAATGCTAAGTGGCAAGTCATTGGTTGCAACATAAAAAGAAATGTTCACCATAACCTAAAAGCATAACCGTAGCGAAAGATTAATTGTTTTAAAAAAGTAGATGCAAAGCATAGAAAATGGCCAGAGTTTATCATATATTATACTATTACTTTATTTACGATTTTACTACTTTATTTATCTGTATGTCAGGGATCAAACTCTATTTAAAAGAGTGCAATTATTGTCTCCACAGAATGGTTGCATTTTAATATTTAGAAAGAAAAAGTTTCTAGCGTTTAACGTTTAATTATTACCAATAAAAGTGCATAGACAACAACAGACAGAATATTTTCTCGTTCCACTTTAACGTTACATCGGTTCCAAACCATAAGAGGAATCAGAGTTGGACCAAAAAGAACAAATCTCCAAAAGTTCGGTTGCAGGTCCGGTACTGCATCTGTAAAAAAGTGGAGCATTTTAAATTGGGAATATTTAACGTTTTCATTGCATATATTGAGTATACCTTATTTTCATTCGTCTTCGCAATGAGATGAGTTATGTCTTTTGGTACAATGAATTTTGAAAAAAAAAGGATTTTGCTTGATATTGGTGAAGTTAGTCTTGTGAAAAGTTATGCATAACCTCCCCTGCCACCCGTTGAAGAAAGCCTGCTGCCATAAAAACTAATTGTAGTTTTGAGAAATTAATAAAGACGCAAACATAGAGATATGACATTTCAGTTGAAGCCAATATGGGTTTCCTTCCCAAGACGATCTAGTGCAAAAAGCAGAAAATGTTCGGAAATAGAATCAGCTTATAATTGGTCAAAAAAACCACTGTCCTTTGAGTAGTTTAACATCAATGGCACTCGTTGCAAGAGCAAATACACCCATTAGTGCATAAATAAAGCCCAGGACATCTTCCGATTTGACTTTCTTGTTGCTATCCTTTTTCACGTGAGGAATAAATTTCAGTTCTTCCATGGATGCACCGCTTCCTATTTGAATCAGAAATGGTATTCCCTAAATATTTGAACAAAATATTGAAACTGGCTTATTTTCTGTCATCGATTTGTCGATTTGACTGATAAAAAGTTATTTGACTTGTAAATGAGAAAGTATAACTATCTACATTAATTGAAAACAGATGGTTCAAAATATTAATAATTTATGATATATGGATCTAGATCTAAGAAAATGCATAATACTTCCCAATTATTAGACCCTCTAAGGATCAAAATCGATGAAGATTTGATTGTCTAATTTGTAATTTACTGATCTTAATTTGTATTTTGCATTCAGTTGTTCGAAGTAGAATATTTAAATATTTCGAATTAGAAGATCATCAGCCACCAAAAAGTTGTTTCTTGATCAAGATTTCGTTCTCATTATCTGCATCAGGTCGACAATTTGGACTATTTATTTCTCATTGTCATTGCCAATAGTAATTGTTATCAAGAAAGACACGATTAGGTCAACAGTTATTTTACACCCATAATTTACCTTCGTGAGTTTCAGATCAAACTCGCAAATGTGTTTTGACTAACATATAATTTTCTTTATGAAGGCAGGACTTACACTGCAAGGTTTTGAACATTGACAAAAATGTATCTGCCATTCCTCTTTCCTTTTTGATAACCGAGAAAAGAGTATTTTACATTAACATGATTGCTGGCTTATATTAGTTACTTATTCACTTATTTACATAGCTAAATTTGAGAGGTTGGTGGGAAAAATCCGACTTCTATGTAAGTGAGATGATGCCATTCGAGTTTTTCCAAAATTACCAGAACACAAAGTTGGCAGGTCTGGCATTTCCTTCTTACCCTGTTTTTCCTATCTTAAATTTGTTACAGTCACTGATAAACTTGGTAGTATATGCTATCCAAATTTCATATATATGAAAAGAACTGATTTGTGAAGATTTGTACAAGAAAACAAAATTTAAACTGAAAGACAAAAATGCCAGATCTGTCAGATCTGGCAAAATTGTGTAATTGTGGAAAAACACGATTGCAACGCAAACGAGACATAATTTTCAAGTCAAGACTATCGTTCAGTTTCATGTTTCTATGATTCATTTTCTTAGAATCTAAATAATTAAACGGTAATAGATCTAACAGCAATGATAAAAAGTCTATGCAATATGCAGCTGTAGAGTTGGCAAGGTACAGAAAAAAACTAAGATAATCTTAATTTGCAGAAATCCAAATATTTCCTGAGCTTGTGACAGGAGAATGACTGCTTAACATTACCGATAAACATTTGTTATGATGCAGTAGCGAATCACACACGTTTGTAATTGAATTCCCCAGTCAAAGTAATTCATATTCAAACCAGAATTCACAGTTAAGGGGTGTCTATCTAATTAGACAAACGAAACATTTTCTTTGGATCTGTAGACTAACAGAGAATTGCAATGTAATCTAATGAACATCTAATTTCCTTAGATGTAACCCCACTTCCTCAATGCATTATGCAAAGACAGTTTATCAAAGAAGGAAAAAGTGGCAACGCATTAGGTACAGTGATTGCTACAACTGCAGATGGACAAAATGAAATGAAGGCAAAAAAAAAAAAAGAAAGAAAAAGAGCCATGTGACCTGAAAGAGTAACAGACCCAAATGTTCTTCTCATGAGAAAAAAAATTGTGAAGTATTTCTGCTCATAACGCAGTACAACGTCCGAAATACCTTTTCAAAAGTCATGAAAACTAGATCCAAGAAATTATATATCTTACTCTGTAGAGCCATCAAAAATATCCATCGAATAATAAAGAATATTAAGGTTGGAGCGGTGAGAAACAATCCGTACTTGTACATGAAAAATTAGCTTATTTTGTGCCTTTTGGCACTTGTGTTCTCCACAAGCTTCTCAGCGGTTTCTGTTGGTTTCTACTTCTAGAGGAATTGAAAACAGGCATTCCTGGCAACAGCAAGAACGAATATTGAATACTGACACTGAAAAGATTGTTTATTTATTTCCTCTTTAATTTTTTTTTTTTTATCGTGATTGAAATGAAATCGTGAGTGTACACAGATAACCTCAGTAGAATGAAATATATGACCACCTAATTATATCTTTTTGCTGCAAGAAAACGATAGAAAGTAGTTTTTGCCGAAGATTTGCGGTTTGTACGTGTTTATTTTTACAACTGGGTTTTTAATCATCAGACTTCCTTCAATTGGGTGATGAAATGTATTGTTGTTTTTTTTATTGTTTTGTTCATTGTCGTGATTGCGTCGCATAGACGTCCACCAGCAGCTGTAAGTGATACTGCAACATTCTCACTGTACGAGAGTGACAATTTAAGTCTATGTTGCGTCGAGTATGAACTTCGAAAACAGATTTCGGCAATTCAAAATTCTCGAATAACCTTTTTGCAAAGTTAACTCTGGGCAAAAAGATTGGTTCTGGCACATACATTCTGTCGGCAGTGATGGCGCATAATGGTTGATATTTTTCATTCAAATTTTATTCGTTCTTTTACAGATCGAACAGAATAAATTGAAGTAAAGTTTTTAGTTGCACTGTTCATCAAGATTACAGATGTTCATTTGAATAGCAAAGTGTTTTCTTGTTTGAGGTGACCTCCAAAAGAATATTCTCTCTGATGGACATCAATGAGACATGGCACTAAAGAAATATATTTGTAAAAAATTTAGTTATATTGTTGCAATTTTTTGCGGAGTATCTAAATATGTATCTACACCAACGTTATGCAGTAAAAGGTCACATAAAGTCGGGAAATCATTGGAAAATTATCTCTTACTCTCGTGATCCTCAAGTGTCTTTTGAAATTCCTTTTACATCTGGAGTAAATAATTATCAAGTTAAACCCGAAAATAACAAATTTAACCTGATGAGTGAGTCACCTTGTCTTTTTACGTTATTAGCGCATGGGGTGCTCATCAGTACAGTCTATCTTCAAACTGTGGAGTGAACACTCATTTTCAAAAACATCGTCCTAGATATTGCACCTGACGTACCTTTCTTAACACAAAGAAATCTCTAGTAGTCGATTCTGTAAATTTTGGATATTTAACACAGATTGAAATTAACTTCATTATGTTTTGTGAAGTCAAATTAGAAGGTTACAATGCTGTTTCTGTAACATTTTCAATTTCATAATTTTATGAATATCAGTAGGGCACAAATATTCAGTAGATGAACAGAAATCATAAATTATTATTTAGGTTAGCACTGGTAGATCCAAGTGGGCGACAGGAACGCCCCCCCCCCCCGGTCGAATTTTTTTTATTGGCCCTCTCCCATGGGAAATCCTGTATGCCATTGAAAGTTCATTAGCGCATGAGTATTTGTGTATTTGAACATTGTTTCAAAAACAACACCTGGTTCCTAATTAATTGCCTATGTTTTATGTTTTCCTGGTCTTCGTAAAATGAGCATCGTGTCTGTAGAAAACGGTGCTTTTGTGTGAAACAGTAATGACAGCTTCATTACACAAGCTTATGGAAACTACCTAGATTTAAGTTATTTTTGTTTTTTCCGCCAAAAGCAATCAATTTATCTTGTACTGTAGATTGAGGAATTGTGTAACATTTTTGTGGCATGACAAAGCTGTTCTACCTAGTTTCTGAACTGCAGAACGTAAAATTCGTCAGAACGTTTATTTTTATCCTTTTTATTGCGTTTCCGGTAAATTTGTCACTGTCGTAAATTAGACTTGAATTTATTTGTAAATGATAAATTGCACTTTGATCCGTACTGATTTTTCGTGATATAATAGGCATCTTTAAATAGTATAAACATTCTACGTTGCACCAACTATTACAGCTATGTCTTCTATTTAGATAAAGAGCAATGAAAACTGTAGGTTCTGACTAGGTACCATGTTATTTCAATGCAACATTATCCATTTGTTTTCAATCCAAATCAGAGAATACCTAGCAACCACAGCGAAACTTTGATTGACATAAAATAACTAACCGATCAGTTATTTTCAGAACAAATTCCTGCCATCACTGAGCTTCAAGAAAACTAGAATTCTACGATGATTTTCCTGCGAAAAAACACGTTGATGAAAAATCTGAGAAAAATTGCAATAGAGGGCCCACAAATTGGGCAAGGAAAGACTCAAAATGTTTTCGGCCATCCTTTTTCGACTGGTTTTAAGAGAACTAGTGGGGTCCTTTCAGCCTCCCTTAAATGTGCTTCTGAAACATTAAACTGTGCATTGACGAGACCTGCTAAGTAAGATTTATCAGACAGAGAAAAGGCTGTTACTGGGTATTAATGCACGGAGCCATGAAGTGGCGTGTACATTAGTAGTCAGTGACTGCCTTTTCGAGTCTGATAAATGTCTTACATCATGGTTCAATAGGGATTTGCCCTACAAATGACTCTTTTACAATAGAAGGAAAAATATGTATTGTGTATAGGATAATCGATGCCTTTCCGTGGGTTCGTGGCCAATAATTCACGAGCTCAAGCGAGTGAATGCCACGAAGCCACGGAAAGGCATCGATTATCTTATTTACACAACGGTTGGGAAGACATGAATAGAAATACATGAATGGGACT
>JBCAUG010362377.1:0-16778 GCA_038406175.1 Haplosyllis leylae
AATGTATATATTATAAATGTTAAATCTAATCCTTTTGTATTTTGAGAAATATTTCAGGTATATAAGGATTTAACAACTGATATTTTCCTTATTTAAAAAGAAAATAAAAAATACTATGACCAATTTTTCCTTTACAATGATGTATGATTATAACCCCAAGGACAGCAGGGTTCTATCGAACATAGCGTGCGGCTGGGCTATAAACTTCATTTGGTTACTGATCAATTTGCTTTTTCCACGATCTACAGGTATATAAATTGCTACAGCTATGTTTTCGGTGAAAAAGAAAAACATACAGACGTTCAGATACTTAATAAAATAAAAGCAAGGCATACTTTTATGTAAATTTCCAGAAAATATTAATTTTGAAACACTTCGCCAGGGCGCCGCCATTTTTCCTTGCAAGAGAAGTTGCAGATAATTGGACCGCATCAAATTACTGTATTTGAGTGATGTCGTTTGTCGGAATTACAAACTAACAGTCACTTCACTCTGTTTAGACTATTTTCATTCAATCATATGCATTTGTAAAAGCTGCTGAATCACACACAATAAAATATTTAAACAATTCATGCATAATCCTCTCTCTTTGAAAGAGTAATCTGTCTTCATTGAAGTCCCATATGATGGATGAGATGATGTCCTTCCTTGCATTTCTCTTCTCTTCTTGAAATCTATTAGGAGTGTGTGGAGGCATTGAAATGACAAAGCTTACAGGGAAGTTTGTGTTTCAAGAAAGTCAGACCACTTACAACACTCCTGGGTTAATTTGAAATATTTCAAAGGATGTGCTGGACCTGAAAGAACTGAATTTAGAGACAGTCAACTGAAAGCTGTTAAAACTAAGGTATATCTGTTACTTAAGTTTATGACAAAGAAGAGCCCAGTTAAAGCAAGTCTCAATACAGATTACATCTACACTGGCCTATTAGACTGTCACTTAGTATTGGGCCCTTAACTTTATACTTAACTACTACTGAGTCACTGGATTGACAGCACTCCTGCCAAATACTCACTTCCCATCAAAACTAGAATGCAAATCCAATGGAATTGTTAACACTTACCCATTTGCCCAAGGCTAGTGAAAAAATTGATCTACCAGCCATCCAGAAATGAGAAATGTATGAATAAGATATGGGGGGGGGCAACAATGCAATTTTTGATTACACTGTTAACTATGAAATGACAAAATTCACTGAAGGGACAAAACTAAAGCATAGTGTACATGTGGTAGAAACTTTTTAACAAAATATGAATAGTTAATCACATTACACATGAATTTTAAATAAATAACCTACAAATTAATTTAAGTTTTACTGAAGTATTTTTCTGGGTGAGTGGATTTCACTGGGACTCATGGCTTTGTAAAATTATTTACTTGGTGTGTCAAGTGCAATCTGATTCTCAACAATGCCTCTGCAAATTTAAAGAGCTGGGCCTTGCTCTGAAAAGTCAATCACACTGAAAGGACACAATAATCATAACAATATAGACCATACAACCTGATAATTGCCTTGGATATTTTCCCCATCTCCTTTCTGTACTCCAACTAACTACTGATGTGTATGGTCTCAACTGTGAGCTCACTTGTATCCACATGAAAGAAGTAACTGACCAGAGAGTGTAAAGCCAAGATTCAACAAGGCCTACCATCCTTCTACAGTCAATTGGGTCAGAGTCACACAAGCAATATTCCAATAATGGTAACTTATGTCTAACCACAATACTGTACAATAAATTAACATGGCATACCTCCAAGGCATGTGCCATTTATTATATCAAGGCTACAGGTGATGTGTGTAGCAAGCCAGTTAGTACTGAAGTGCTTACTGAAGTGCCTAGTTAAATGTGGCAACCACATATTAAATAGGTAATAACAGGAGAATTTGAAGTGTAGGGTATATTTTGAGGTATTCTACCCATTTGAGTGTATGAGATTCTTAGTACTTTGGAGATCCATAATTGTTTACTGTTGACTGCCATTGGTTGTCCCAGCTGATCAATATTGGGGAATTTGAAGTTTGAGGCATATTTGAGGTCTTATGCCCATTTTAGGTGGTGGATGATAGTCCAACATAGAAGACCATAGTTTTATGATAGCAACTCGCATACAAGCCAGCAACTGGAATTATTACTCCTTGATTTTT
The DNA here is from genome assembly GCA_038406175.1 of Haplosyllis leylae. Taxonomy (NCBI): domain Eukaryota; kingdom Metazoa; phylum Annelida; class Polychaeta; order Phyllodocida; family Syllidae; genus Haplosyllis; species Haplosyllis leylae. The sequence goes on from JBCAUG010362377.1 coordinate 2,148, forward strand.
TTAGGTACTTGGGGACATTTGGTATTGCTGTATTTAAAAAATATGTGTTGAAAGTTTCACAAAGTGCAGTCCAAGGCTGTCTGTGGATATGCCTAAGGCTCTCTGCAGACATGTCCAAGGCTGTCCACTGATGTGTCCAAGGTGTCTGCAGATGTGTCCAAGGTGTCTGCAGATGTGTCCAAGGCTGTCTACAGAAGGTGTCTGCAGATGTGTCCAAGGCTGTGATGGACATGTCCAAGGTTGCTGTGGATATATCAGCAAATGTGTCCAAGGCTGGGTAGGGTGCAAATAATATAAGGGGGAGCAAAGGGTGTTAAGGGCACAAAGGTAGTCCAAGGAAGGATGCACAGGGGCAGACAGGGTTAACATTAAGGACACAAAGGGTGCTAATGCAGGGCATAAAGGGTGAAAAGGCAGGTGCAAAAGGTGCAAATGCTGGGTACAAAGGGTGCAAAGGCTGGGTGTGAAGAGCACAATGGCTGGGTACAAAGGCAGGGCATGAAGGGTGTAAAGTCTTTCAAATTTGCGTAATTTGTTTTATGCTTTGCAAAGAAGTAACTTTGTAAATTTGAAACTTCAGGTGTGATGCACAGACACATGACAAGGAGGCAATGCTTGCATTATGATTCTTTATTGACTACTTAGTTCAATTACTATGTATCATGCTTATATATGTGGGAGTTAACATAGATTGTCCAATCAGCATTCTTGTTACATTAACAGATAGGTGTCAATGCGATGTGTGCTTAGTACTTCTTTTAGTTGATTGTTATCTTTGTTGTTACAAGTGTTGATGCCAACTGGCACCTTTAGGTTGCATGTCAGTTGCTAAAACAAGATTGAGTTAATTGGCATACTATTTACATTATAGAACATGCTGGTCTGGGGGGCCATTATTGAGCCTTGACACTAGTCTGGCTTATGCAATTTGTGTTTTGAATTTTCATATTTTGAATTTCAATTAAATGTATTGGAGAATTGATAATTTGAAAATACGAAAAAGTATAATAGCATTACAAAGGGCACAAAGGCTGGGTGCAAAGGGCATGAAGGCAGCGTGTTAAAGGTACCCTGTCTTTGGACCTTTTGTGCTCACCCTTTGTGCCCTTCATACCCTTTGTTTTTTATGCCCAGCTGCTGCACCATTTGTACCCTGTCTAGTTGCCCTAGGTTTTTGTGTCCCACCACTGAGTACACAAAGTTCAAATAAGTAAATAAATTTGATTACACCATTTAGTGTTGAGGTGTCCCACCTCCATGTAGAACATACACCCAATCTACGTTCATAGAACAGGAAATGTCATAGGTCCCACCACAAGGCCCAAAATTATGGGGCAAAAATCCCAAACCACACTAAGGTGACAAGCCACCAATAATGTTGGACCATGGCCCAGTGATGTCTTCAAGTGAAGGTCATTCCCTCCCATATAAGGCTATGCACTGGCCAGCCAAGGACACTCTTAGTTACATCCCCAAACAGTGTACACCTGTATGCATTTAATATAATAAACACCTCAAAAGATAACCACTGTGTTGTCTCTTTGACCCCCCCAGCCAATTCATTATTGTTTCACAATTCCTTACATGAGTGTGAGACCAGCCTTATAAGGAGCAGGAGCAGGAGCCTTCACGTGACAGCAGTCACCTGAAGAGCATGGACTGGATCACTGTTGGCTGTGCTACAAAACTTCCCATCCACCCACCCTTCCAAGGAAAAGGGAAAGGAGTGAACATTTTTCCCATTTGATTAATCACGATCTCCACACAAGCCATATGGTGAGAATTGAGTCCAAGTACCTGTAACTTCCTCACCCTCTTGTACTCCTTATTGAATCGCGGTATGCACCGGAAGTTTAATGTTTGAAATCCAGAATAAAAGAAGTTTTTGTTTGAGGTCACAGCTGAGATAAGGAGTGCATGTTTACCTCTGAAATAAAATGACAAGTCAGAGCAAATGTCAATGAAAAAGCATGCTTGAAATCCAAAGTAAATTCAAGTACATCAAATTCAGAATTAAAAAGTGGGCAGGACGTAACAAATTTATTGTTCGTGGAGCACCCTTCCTGGTACGATTTCTCACACTTGGAAGTTTGTTGTTTTTTTTTCCAAATATTATATTATATTATCTTCCCCGTGCATTTCTAACAAGAAAGTCCTCCCCTGTCCTGGTCCTGGCCGGGGAGGGGAGGGGGGTACCCTGTCCTAGGACCTGACCGGTGTACCACAGGAAGGGGGAGGAACCCCCCCCCCCCCCCCCCCCCCCCCCGGCGAATACAGTTTCCACAGACTCCTCTTTTCGACATCGTTGATTATGATAATGCTATTGAAGTCATTATTTGCCTCAAACCTATGGAGGACAAGTGATCGACAGATAATGCAAATTGTTCATTGCAGATTTTTATGGTCGCTGGGTCTTTTGGCTTGGAAAATTTTGCAAGGTTACGATATGACTACAGAAAGAACACAAGGGTAGGCTTCCTACAAGTGTACTCTCACTCTAGCCTGGAAGGTTACCATGGGTGTCAGTGGTTTCGGATCAAGGCAGACAAACCATGGCATTGATTATTAATGTGACCATCTTGATCTTGGACTCGGCTCCGCTAATGTGAAAACGCCATAAAATAAGTAGAAATGAATTGGACTACTGATACACTAAAGGCTTGTTTACACGCAGCATCTGCGCCAAGTTTTGTGTTCAGTCAATGGTTGATGCAGAGAATGGGTCTGAAGCCATTCTCTGCGTGTGCGTCAACGTCATCATTGACTCAATACAAAACTTGACGCAGACGCTACGTGTAAACAGAACTTTAATTCTCGCTGGTTTCAAGTAATATAGGTGTCCCGCGCGCATAAGTAATATTTGGAAATAATTCAAGCATATGTCCCATTCTAACCAGTAAGTTTACACTGTACAAGATATGCTGTAAAGTGTTAAATATATGATGAAAAATGCCCAAATTATTATTGATATACTTGTAGGCTGAAGAAGAACTAGAAAAGGCTGGTCTTAAGCAAGAGCCTACTACGTTAGAAGAAGAGTACGAGGTCAGAGGTTTATTTCTCCTACCTGTCACCGCTCGATCATTCGGAATTGCCTAATAGAATGTAGTACACTGTCCAGTTCAAGGTCTGTTCACACGTACCGTCAAATGGCCCAAAAAGTCACTTTAACGTAGTGTGAATGGCCCAAAAAGTCACTTTAACGTAGTGTGAATGGGGACGGTATCTGAATGGTTCTTGATCCATTATAACACCGTCACCATTGACGCGGTGTAAATTTTGATGGCACGTGTGAACAGACCTTAAGTTCTATCATTTGAGAAAAGAAAAGAACGAAAAGGCTACTCGATGTAGTCAGCTGTACGTTGTAACCGAACTAGTAAGACGAACCAAGTGTACACACATCGGATTCGGCTTGCAGCGATTAAAAATATAGAGATACACGAAAGCCTTTCACTTGAAGGCCAACCACCCGCGGCTGCCATTCGCTTGATGCTGGGGGTTGGTGGGGAGGTCACAGTGCCAGGGGGTCCTTCCTTCATGACTGCTACTACCTGGAGGGCAGGGGGCTTCCTTGACGAAACCCCCATTCCTGTGAACAGACAACTGAAAACATTACCTTCCCGAAACCTTCAGATGTAGCGTGAAAATTACTGGTTGTGGGCGTGTGCTCATTGTGGCCAAACTTTTTAATATTGCTGTCGATGAGTTTGGTGCAAAGAAATTTACTATCTGATATCACACCACTGAAACGCAAGATACAGCGAACAGCGATTTACTCGGATAATAAACAAAGCATTATTTTAAGCAAGATATTTCAAGAGAAAAAAGCAAAAAAAATGTTTTTGATTGAATTATTTACGCTGTTTCAGAAAATGCAAAAGGAAGATATCGATACGTGGGAAAATATTCGAGGGCCGAGGCCTTGGGAGGATTCAAAAACTATACAGGAGCAAGCGAGACAAGAACTGAAAGAAAAGAAGATGCCAACGTCTTGATATTTTTTCACAAATCACTTTCTTTTACACTCGTTTTTATCTTGTAAGTACTGTATATACTATGGAAAGTGTTAATGAAAATAAAACAAAAATTGTGAGATTTATACGTCTTTATTTTCTTGCAATAGTGTCTAAGTGTTGTCGCATTCTGATCCACACATTTTTTTCAGAATGTCTACCATCAATTTAAGGCAGTGTGTTGCAGATCATCAATAAACAAGCCGGACAGGAAAGATTTCTGTGTGAAAACTGATATTTCCAAAATATTCCTTGGCAGAAGATACCTACCGCAGAACTGTGATACTACCGTCATATGAGCCACAAGCAACAACCGACGGTAGCACTGGATGCCAACTAACTGATACCAAAGGTTCTCTGGTGACAGTTATTTTCTTAGTAAGTTTAGCACTAAGAAAGTCATAAAAATATATTTCACCATCAGCACTGCCTGATGCAATGGTACTTCCATCACCACTGAAGTCACACCCAATTTTGTATCCTTGAACCTGACAATTGAAGTGTATGTGTTACCAGTGAATGTAACCAGTTTTGAGAGTCAAGGATGTCTTTGCATTGACTGACAAATCTGAAATTAAAATGAAGTTTGTGACACAAATACAGTTTTACCGTTATTAGGTGATCTTCTTGACGGTTGCACATACTCACCTTGTGCCCCTCAAATCTCTTGTATTTGTTCAGTTTATATGGTCTTATCGTGGAGAAGAGAGCTATGTAATCACCATTTGATTGAGCTGCAAAATGTGACTGGTCCGGATGAAGAGCAAGTTTTGTGCATGTGTATCTCTCCTACAACACCAATGACGCTCTGTGTGAAGGCACTTAAGTACATACTTCCCAACGTTTAGTAACCAAGTTTTAGTTTAAATTGACAGAAATGTCAAAACAAATCAAAAATCGCAAGCACGTGTGTGAAAAAGAAGATGACCTCCAACTGTCAACCGGAATGTTACGAACAAATATATTCACGGCGTTGAGAAGCGCACATACGAATACAAAGTATTGACAAATGCACCTGATATATTTGATTCGATATCACCACGGCTTTGTTGAAATCCCAAGCCATGATATTGCGGTCCGCCGAGTCTCTGGTAACACTGTCGTTGCAAGTAAAAAACTGGGTTCCATTATTCATCATTGCAATGTCCTCAACCTGCGAAAAAGTCGTTCTACATATGGTATATGTCCACACTCTTTGTCAAATTGTGAACATTACATCTTGTTCAAATATTTATTAAAAACAAGAAAGTCCTCCTGTGTGAACGCAAGAGACATACCACCCGCTGCGTAACTGCCCTATCCCGGGGGTTACTCAGCCTGGGGTACCCCCCAGCTGAGTCCCCCCCTACAAGCCAACTGAGGACCTCCCTCCACCCCTTGGTCAAGTCAGCTGGGGACCCCCCCCCCCCCCCCCTGTGAACTGACAAACAAACTGAAACTATTACCTTCCCCCATCCGCCGGATGCGGGCGGTAATTATCGAAGTTCACCGAGCAATTAGAAATTGGAGATTTTATGAGAATGTAATAAATATCCAACGGGAAAATCCAGCAAAAGTAAAGAAAAAATATAATTAATTTTACCTGACCAAAAGCGTCCTTGTAGGTGAAGTTTCTCATGAACTTGTGAGGCACTCGTACATCCCAGCATTGTACGGAATTCTTACTCCCAGTTAAGAAATAGTTGGGATTCACGGGATGTACAGATATTGAGGAAACATAATTTGAATGCCTGAAGCAGGATAGTTCACTCCCTGAAGAAACGGAATGTAGATCCATTAGTTTCTTCTGTTAGAAACTGAATCTGAATAATATTAATACACCTAAAATGTATCTATATACAGTGATTCGGTTGGTCCCTCGCCTCGCCTTAGAAGTCAGATTTCTTTAACATACACTTAGAACGAGCAAACAGATGCAAAGACAACAACTCGTTGTAGGAGGGTGCTCATAGTGATTGAACTTTTTAACATTACTATCAATGATTTTAATGCAAAGGAATCTGCTCGTTGTAACCGAACTCGTTGTAAGCGCGATCCCGTGTAATTGGTAATGGCGGTCGCTCAAAGGAAGTTCTACTTTGTATGTTGCTTATTTTTTGGAAAAACTGTTAAAAAGTTGCGTGATATTACCTGTTTCAAGGTCAAATATTTTTGCAGTTTTATCAAAGCTCGCACTCAATATGTGTTTTGTACCTTTCACCCATTGAACTGATCTAACCCCTTTGTTATGTGCTGCTATAGTTTGCAAACATGTGATTCCTTCTTTTCCGAATGGATTCCACAATTTGATCGTTTTGTCATGAGAACATGACAAGAGTAAATGTGAATGTTCAGCTTGTGAACACCAAACTACGGAATTTACACAGCCGAAATGCACCTTTTCTCTCAAAAGTGGACTCCTGGGTATTTTATTTGCAATAGTTTGATGAAGGAATGGAGCTACTTTGTGGTGAACGAAAAATGCTGGACGTGATAACGGTTTGGCTGTTGATGTACTCCCCATTGGGTTATCCTGATTCTTTAATCTCTTGACATCTATAGTGTGGCTTTTGGCTTCATGTGGGTCTCTTTTTCGCCCATTGCTTTTTGGTGACAGTATCTTCATATCTGCGCCATTTGTCTGGCATCTCCAAATCTTGCTTGGTTCATCCCATCTCACAACTTCTGCTTTGGTTGGATTCCAGAACTCATTCAAATTATCTTCCTTCCTATTGGCAGAATCGTGATTGTCAGAATTAGTAAATGTATCTTCTTCATCCGTGGTATCCTCATCATTTAACGCAAAGAAGTCCTGTTGACTAGACACAGTACTCAATGAGGAATTTTTATTGCATGAAGAAAGCATCTTGGAACTTGTACAACTCGGATCGGTTCCTTGGAAAAATTTTTCTTTCAAAGCCGTATGACATGATATTTCGTCTTCACCCTCTTCATTTGAGTCTGACTCCGTGGAGCTGTACTTATGTAACATATCCATTGTGAAATAAGATTTGATATCAAGTAAATGGCGCAATAAAATTAAATAAATTGAAATATTTTTTCCGTGTTTGTCATTTTCATGGGCGCAGACATGTTGAACAGTGATTTCTGGGAAAATTTCATCCAATCAACTCTACTGTGACATGCTGCTTGTCCAATAAGAACAATCGTTTCAAACAATGATTTCATATCGAGTTCCGGTACTGATGCAATGAACATTTCGCATGTTGATCTATATTCCTGAACACATTTTCAACTTCTTATCAAAAATTAATGAATGGAAACGTAGGTTTCTGACAATATTGTGGAGATAAGCCAGAAGTAAAACAAATATCTGATCAGAACTGTGTTTGAATGCTACGTGAAACAGAATTGATTCACAATGGCTAGTGAAACTTGTCAGACACAATTGAAAGAAATGAAGTTGGACGAGAATGCTCAAACTAATGGCGTGGTAGAGGAAGAGGAGATGGTTGTGACTCCATGGGATGTCAGCACAAAATCTGCGAGTGGTGTAGATTACGATAAGTTAATAAGTAAGTAGAGAAGTGGACGTCTATTTTAACATTAACCAAGAAGAAAAAAAGTAAACATGGGATTGTTGGAGGGTGTGTTAGGAGGGAGAGGTGAAGTAAAGAGATCTTGTTAGTTAAAGTATATGAGTCTGATTTTGGAGGCATATACATATTAACAGAGAGCTTTGACGTTACAACATATTTCCTCAATTTACTTTTTGGACAGGCATTTTATAATGAAACTTGATTAAATAAATGAAAATAAATTTAAAGGTGAATAGAACTTAGCGTGAGCCAAGGGCTTCGCGGTTTGCCTGGTATTATTCCTCAAAATCCCCCATAGGAGTGAATGGCCCTTGACTGGTACCCATGAACACGTACTGGTTCGCGGCTTCAGGGCAATAAAACTAAACAATTTCAATGGAATTGAAATAAATGGGTGATTTTATTGTTATTGATCGCAAATTTGAAAACACCTTTATTTATTCAGAACGATTTGGCAGTTCTAAAGTTGATGAAGCTTTGCTGCAAAGAATGGAGAAAGTCACTGGGAAACCAGTTCATCATCTATTACGACGTGGCGTTTTCTTTTCGCACAGGTATATTGGGTTATTATCTTTCAACCAGTATTTTGTAAGAACGTATTGTGTTGAGTGAGAAATGACGGCAGTTACTAATTTTGGTGAAAAAAACTGACATCATTCTTGACTTTCATTTTCCAGAGATCTGAACATGATTCTGGATTTAGTTGAACAGAAGAAGCCGTTTTTCCTGTACACAGGACGAGGACCGTCCTCATCAGCTATGCATATTGGTCACCTGATACCGTTCTTGTTCACAAAGTACTGATGATTCTCCATATTGTATTGATTAACTTTAAAGATATATTTAAAACCCAACTGGGAAGGGGCAGGGTACATGCTGTCCAGGGGAAGGGTGGATCTGGGCAGGGTCTGTCGGGGGGGGGGCGGTACCATGACCAAGTGACCCCCCCCCCCCAATCCTGGCCAGGACTGGGGGAGGGATCACCTGGTCATGGTATGCCCTCCTCCAGACCAGACCAAACATCAACATAGCCAGGGGTAAAGGGAAGGGGAGAAGGGGATGGGTCACCTGGTCATGGTACCCACCCCATTCCTCCCCAGGACAGATCCTACCCAGACAGGAGGGGGAGGGGATGGGTGGGTACCATGACCAGGTGACCCCTGGACAGGATGTACCTACCCTTCCCTTGACATACCCCCCCCCCGCCTCCCCTGTGAACAGGACAGACACGTGTGAAAACAATGCCTTCCCTCGTACCTATTTATATGAAACTTATTTTAATATGAAATATGTGTGATCTGTACATTTAGGTAAAGTAATTATAAAATCAATATTTCAGATGGTTACAGGACACATTTGATGTGCCACTCATCATTCAACTAACGGACGATGAGAAATTTCTGTGGAAAGATCTTAGTTTAGACGAGGCTCGTAGGCTTGCCGTGGAAAATGCCAAAGACATCATAGCAATAGGTTTTGACAAGAATAAGACATTCATTTTCAATGATACTGAGTACATTGGGTGAGCTTCTTTCCAGCTAATAATCGTGTTGAAATGGTAGTGTTAAAACAATAACAAAAACGAAGAGGTTTGATTTATTTTCAATTCTTTATCAACAGGCAAAGCCCACCATTTTACCAGACAATGTGCAAAATATGGAAGTGTGTGACATTCAATCAGGCGAAAGGAATTTTTGGATTTGGGGATAGTGACTGCATAGGCAAAATAGGATTCCCTGCAATACAAGCAGCGACATCGTTTCCCTCGTCATTTCCACAAATATTCAACGGGAAAACAGATCTACCGGCTCTTATACCATGTGCTATTGATCAGGTAAACAGTGTTGCCAAGAAGTTAACGACGTGCGGGGGAAGGGAATGTCTTCGCTTGTGTCTGTCATTCTGTCCACAGGGAGGGTCCCCATCCCATGATGCACTGTGACAGGTAGGAAGGAGGACCCCCCTGGAAAGAAGGAATAGAAACGGTGGGCCGTGGTTGGCAATGCTTCGTTATATGAACTGGAGGCTGCCTTATTGTGTCAAATGGTCAGAATATTTTCAGCTGTTTGATTTTAGGTGTTAGACAAAGCAATACCACAGTCAATCTTCTGCACGCAGACAAATTGATGTTGCTTGTATATGTTCCAGGATCCCTATTTCCGAATGACACGGGATGTGGCTCCTCGATTAGGCTACAAGAAACCGGCGTTGATTCATTCAGCCTTTATCCCAGCACTACAAGGAGCACAAACTAAGATGTCAGGCAGTGAACCCACATCGTCGATATTCCTTACCGATACACCTAAGCAAATTAAAACGAAAGTTAGTTGATTTGTTTTGTTTCCTAGTGTAGCATATTTCTTCGAGGATGTTAACATAAAGCCAACGTGAATTGGAACATCGGAAATGTCGAGTTTAAATGAGGAGACTTACATCAACTAAAGATAGAAATATTTTTATTTTATACGTTTCAGATCAATAAGTATGCTTTTTCTGGGGGTGGAAAAACTGTAGAAGAACACAAGGAAGAAGGTGGAAACTGTGATGTGGATATATCATTTAAGTACCTTACGTTCTTTTTGGAAGATGACGGTAGACTGGAGGAAATTAGAAGGGTTAGTACTTATTTTTCTTTTTGTGCGTGTGCAAACGCGTTCTTGCCAGTATATTTCCCGGCGTGCTTACATGCTTGGCAATGCTAAGTTATATTCTTTTGAGAGCAAACAACAGATTGTAGAATGTAAACTTTGTTTGCCAATGCTAACTTACGTTGTCCCAGGTGGCTCGTCATGAAACAGAACGTAGAGAAAACATGTATTCAAAGACACCTGTATTGAGGGGCATCATATTTTTGCGACATTATGTATGGCAGATATCCTTGCAGATTAAGTGCTTTGTGTTCGTTTTGAGCTGCTAAAGTTTTCGGCATTTTTGCCAGTGGCTTTTATAAGGTCGTTTCACTGTAGCCTGCCTGGTGTTGCATTCACAGACGTCATGCGCTTGCGATTACCAGTTCACAAAATTAAAGCTCGCAGGAATGGAGAAAAGGAGAAAACGAGTTCAATAATAAAAAAAGAAAATGCTCCTGCGTGAACGCAAGAGGCACGCTACGTAGCAAGTGCACGCTCTAGGGGGGATGTACCCCAACCTGGCCTGGTGGGGGGGGGGGGGCTACCCCATCCTGGATACCCCCCTCCAGAAAGGACATGGGACCAATGGAAGTATTATGGGATGGAGATGGGGTCCCCCCGTGTTAACAGACAGACGCCTGTAAAAACATAACCTCTCGTCGTACTACGTACGCGGGCGGTAACAATATAACAATATAACATCAAAGAAAGAAAACGAGTTCTGGACACTTTTTGAGACTGAAATTTAAATACGTTGGTGATATTGCGATTTCACAACCGAGCTCGCAGAAACGTAGGGACTTTGAGCAGACTCGTGGATCGTATGTTATTTTCATTACAGACATACACGAGCGGAGAGTTGTTAACGGGTAACCTGAAGAAGGAACTGATCGATATTCTTCAGAAAATAGTTGCTGATCATCAAGAGCGAAGAAAAGCTGTAACGGAAGACGTTGTGAAGGAGTTTATGACTCCAAGGAAATTGAAGTATGACTATTAGGTCAATCGTTCTATTTGAAATCTAGTGAATACAAGGTAAATTGGATATATTTAACGAAGAATATTCTCGAGTCACACAATATACTACATCCAGTCCCCATGTCAACGAGCAGTTACTGCTGTAAGCAGCATCCATAAGAAAATTTTTTACACATTATTGTCAATGACAACAGATTCTCGCAGAAAAAAGATTGTTCTCATTGTAATCGGAACTGGATGTACTTTTTATGCCAAATCTAACCACACCCAGAAAGCACACTTTCACTTCAGTGGGAATATGAGTGTCTTTTGTTTGAAACGTTTTATTTCATTTCCCAAAATATATTTATAAATATACAAACGGATTCACGTAGGTAAGTGTTCTTGTACGTCGAAATGAAATGTACGTGAACATAGCAGGTTAACATCTGATTATATGGAAATTTAAGATATTTTGTAAGCTTTCAAGATCGTTTTCGAAATTTTTCGATTCCCCCCCCCCCACCCCCCAAAAATATGCAGTTGACATTAGATCGTAAATTCTTCACAGAAAAGAATTGAATGAGCCATTTGAATAAGTGGCAGCTGTGATGTAGTTAGATAACAAAAAATTACTCGTTTCAAAAGTCTTATTGCTACGCTGTATTCTTTTCAGATTTACATTTATTAAATGTAAGCACTTATACTCAGAACTTTTAGTCGACAAGTAGGATCTACTTGAGCACTCCTTTTTAATCGCTTGGATGGTAAGCCGGTAAACAATATAGTAACTATCTTGGTCGTGAAAAAGAATTGCAAACGAAAAAAAAAAGTTGCAAATGCTCATCGGGGTCTGAATAGAAATGTCTCAAGCTTTCCTAGGGTAAATATGTCACACAAAGTTATACAGAAAAACCTAACTTATTTATTGAAAGAAATGCAATAAATATTTAAACTCTAACAATAGCTGTTTTTTGTTCAAAATCGACACAATAATAATTTGGACGGGTAAGGTCCCTTCACATTGGATGAAAGGGAAATCGGACATTTTCTTTGGTATTTGTGGTCAGTATGAATACTATACAGAACTCTTTTTGCGAATAGCGATGTCGCCTCACTGTGAACGAGACCTGCAATATTGACCCAAGAATACTTCGCAAAGTAGTATCACAGCTTTCAGAAAATATATACCGGTATTGCTTGTGGACTATTACAGACGAATAAGAATATGTGTTCAAGCTTAGGCAAAAACTATCACAGAATTCGCAATTCATGTATCAATAGATATTAACCTGTTTTAAAATTAATAGTAAATGCGTGTAATAACTGCGTGGATTTTGGCTTAACATGATTGAATATTACTTCCATGTTTATTTTGTGAGTGACAGTATTGCAAAGGATTGCATCACTGTGTACACATATGAAAAGAACATTGTAAATTAACCATATCCATCCTTTGATACGCGCATGACATATGAAAACATTGCATCATTTCTTGTTTTCGCCTTGTCGTCGTATAACGGAGCGTTTTCATCGTCTCTCTGCTGCGCTTGAATATACAAGTTGGAAAAAACTGTTTGATCCTTGGATAAATAGTCGTTCATTGCTTTGAGATGAGATCCTTCTTCGCTCAATTAATTTTTATCTTCTTCATCAATACTATCATTCTCATCACTGCCAAGTTCCCCACTGTCTGACGTGTTGTGCGAGTGCGGTCTCTGATGGTTTTTTACCCCCTTACTAGTGCCATTAGCTTCTCGTTCCATTTTGTCATTCTTGTTCATTTTACCCCTTTCTATTGTAAAATTATGTAAGGCTGTTGTGCTACTTTTCGCATCGTCTTGGTCGTCTTTTAGTTCCTTCCCATGGTTTTTTTCTGGTAACTCATAATCATCTTCCGATTCAGAACTATCACTGTTTGAGCTGCAGCTGCCCCGTTCTTGATCACTCTTGCAGTGTTGGTTTTTTTGATACAATAATTCCTGAATATTTTTGAGTAAACTTCGAGTGATAGTGTTTCCTCGTAGAACAAGTTTTTGTACATTAGTTTCGTGAATTTCAAGTAAATGTAAAAGCATCTGAAAACGAATGGCGCGAAGTATAAACGAAAGGGACATTTGCATTTTGACTGATTATGATTCCGTTTCCATTTAACGAAGAGCAATTTACCTGAGCCCCGGCATTTGTGATACCACAGGCTTCGAAGTCCAGGAACCTGAGTGATTTTGTTGTAGCCACAGCAACTGCTAAGCTATTAATACTATGGTCACCAAGAGGGTTGTAGTCAACATAAAGGGACTGAAGGTGGCAACCAGCAGCCATTGCCATGGCAAATTGAGTCCAACCTGTCGGTGTTACTTCTTTATTGGCACTTAATGTCAATTCGTGGAGACCTGTTAAAATAAGTGAAAACGGGTATAAAATTTGCAACAAGAGCTACAATAGTTTCCAATTTCGTTTAATTACGGAAAAACTTCAGTGCCGGCGCTTTGCATGAGATGTGATCCGAGGTTGGATAGGGTTAAAATGCCCACTCTAATGCGCCACGGAAACTATACATGTGAAAGTAGTCCTTTTTTTCAACCAATAACTCGTGACATGTAAAAGTAAATCAGTGATTAGTTTTCATTTGAGGAATGCGTCGACTTCGTATTTTAACAAAGATTAAATGTTAAGGAAGTGGTATGCCTTAAATTAAAATATTGTCACTGTGTACCTGGTTTTGCACCATTGTTGGGCAACAGTTGCACTATGGACGGTATGGATAAGTTGGTTAAGTCACAGTTGCCAACGTCTAGTGTGACAATCTGAGGATGCTGTACCAGGGCTTCACACAATACAATAGTCCCTTTATCGCCAAGCTTTGATCCATATAGACTATAAATATTATGTAAACATTTTAAACACAGCCCCTTCTTTCAAAGCAGAAAATGTGACTTTTAAGCATGAAATACACACACACTGATTGCCTTCCAGGCGGAAAGCGCCCATGATGATGCTAAATGCAACCTTTAAGACGCAAGAATAAGCAGTTGTTTCCATAAATGTTCTTCAAGTGATCATTGAAATTTACTCACAGTAATGTTGTTAACGATCTGTTCACATGGAGCGCATCGGCCAAAGAGAGGATCCGAACCCTTGAGGACACAAGACCAAGGTTCAGGTTCAACTGGAGCAGCGCCTTACTTTTACTTAAGGCGGTGGCCAACGCCTTTGAAAGTAAATGAATACATCTGAGTTTCTAGGAAATTAATACCAAAGGCAGATCTACGAAAAAAAAAAACCAAGAAAGTCCTCCTGCGTGAACGCAAGAGGCATACCGCCCGCCGCGTAGCAAGTGCTCGCTCTGCTGTCCTTTTCGGGGGGGGGGGGTACCCTGGGCATACTCCCCTCTGCTGACCTTGAGGGGGTACCCCATGCACCCCCCATCCTGACCTGGCTGGTGGTGGGGGTTACCCTGAACACCCCCTGTCCTGATCTGGCTGAGGG
>JBCAUG010362488.1:0-13984 GCA_038406175.1 Haplosyllis leylae
CACTACTAGAAATGAACGTGAAGTCGGCCATCCAATCATATACACAGACATTAATTGCAATACTATTCTATTCATAGACACCCCCACAATGCCTGGAAGAATAATGCCCATTGGTCAATTGCGACGCCATATATCACGTTTATTTCTAGTAATGCATGCCAAACTTGATTTAAATATGAAGACTCTTAGCTTCCACTTCACATGTTTTCAGCGCTGGGGTGCGCTGAGCTGAACGTTCCGGCCGGATCCTGGGTGAGACTGGAGGACGATACGGCTCACGTCACGTGCAACAACTCTGGGCACACATTCTCTCTTGTGTGCGAAGGATCCACATGGAAGGGGAAAATTTCCAACTGTTCCAAAGGTATAGTGTTAAGATTTTTTTTAAAAAAAAGAAAAAAAATCCTGGAAGCAGAACTGGAGAACTGTCAGATCTGATCGTTTGTGACAGTAAAATGACTGCTGTGAAGTGAAGTGAAGTGAAGTGAAGTAATACGGGTGCATTGCAAATAAAGGCAAATTGATTCCCCATAATTAAAAGTCTGTTTTGCAGATGCCTCCGATTGGGATTTTGGTAACTTTCTCGGCTCCACTGGATCAGGCTTTCCATATGGTAATTAACTTCTTCTACAATTCATTGTTAAGCAGAAATGGTTGTAACTATCGAAAATACGCTTTTAATCCGTAAAATAAAATGTGTCATTTACATTTTCAGGTATTCTGTTGGTCGTCTCAATAGGAGTGGCTTTGGGAGTGTTTTTCGGAGGAATTCTTTTGACGGCAGTAGTCCTGTACATGAAAAGGTAGACATCTTTGAAAGGTTTTCTTTTAAACTATTATTTTCCCTTTCGTCAATAATCAATCAAAAAGAAATTTTCATTGCTGGCGGTTTAGACAAAACACAGAAATCTGCATAATTGAGATTTTCCTAAATAAAATTCTGTGAGGGCACACCTTTGATAACGCAAACCAATGCAAGATTACGGCCTCCATGCATTGCTACTAAACTTTTTACACATATCAGGCGATCGAGGGAGTTAGCAAAATTTCCTGGAAGAATAATAAATGCACAAGGCTTAATACTTTGAGTTGTCTATTATTGTCAGAGTAATGACGAGAGAGTACAATGCTGCCAAAACCTGCAGGAAATTTCAATCGGTTTTTCAACAAATTTCTTCAAAGTCTTCATTTTTCGAACAAAACGAATATGTTTTCTACCTTCTCCAATTTTATGCGAAAATAATTCAATCCAGTCTAAGACCCTGCATCCATTGATGTTCTCATAGAAATGAAAAGAGGTAGATCTAAATGTCATGCTGGATGATGTCCAATGTCACATTGTTTTGTATTCTACTTCCTTCTTCACAGAAAACAAAGGAATTCTTTACCGCCGCCTGATCCAGCTGAAGAAGCCATAAAGGAACACATGCGCAGTATAAAGTACCATCCGGGCGGACAACACATGGATCCGGAGCTGATCCAGGCGACGTGGGAGAGACAGGCGAAATATCATATTCAAGATCGCGACACTTACCCAGGTTCCATGTCCACGGATAGAGATTCTGGATATCCAGGATCCACGATCACGTACAGGCCTCCAACAGAAGACTCTGCGTACTTCGAAAGAGACATGTCAGCTCCTACGGGAAGGCATCACATTTACGAGAGTCCTCAGTTCTCATGATTCTCGGAATATTTAGATGGAATATTAATTTCTGTGATGCTTTTATTATTGTCCTGAAGTAGATTCATTTTAATTTAATAATTTGGAAGTTTATTTTCTGGATGTTACACTCACGGAAAGTGTATGTGTGGTTTTCAAAAAGAAGGAAACTTTAAGAAGTCATCAGATTCTTGAGGATTATCTTGGAAATGCAAGAAGTTTTGTACATTTTGTACCAGGTTAGATGTTCATCCAAAGGATCAAAGATTTTGAGATAATGACACAAAGACTGTAATGTGGTGTACATATTTTTTGAAAATAAATTAACACAAAACTAACATTGTTATGATCACTTGATACTGATTGGTTAATTTTGGAAAACCAAACTTCAGTCAGTTAACCTATTCTACAGAGTAAGCTACTCATCCTCTTCAACAAATTGTTAAAATAACCCTTATGTCTTTGTGAAGACAGCTTGTAATGACTTCAAAGCCATCGCAGAACATCCAGTGAATATTTCTTCTTCTTCTCCTATTGCATGTAAGATTTATTCAATCCAGTCTAAGATGCTTTTATCCATGAATCTAATTTGATTGCCACCTCACTAATTGGGAAGCTTTGAACTGATCAAAGAGCTACAACAGCTTCTTGAAATTCAGGTTGAATCTCCTAAGTGACCATTAGGTCTTGACTGTTGCAATTGCAGGAAATTAGACCAGGAGAAGAAGGAAATTATTCGCATTAACCTTTTTGATCTTACCTCATTTTTTCAGGGAGAATCACATAAAAGGATCAACATTGTTTCCAAGACTAAGATACCATGTTTTTGTCCATGATGTAATGAATTCAGAGAGATATCTGTAATTTTTTCACAATTTTTTCTGAAACATTCATGGCATGCTACGAAAATTCGGCATTCCAATCATCTACGTGGACAGTTTAAATTATATTCATAAAAAACAAAACCCATCCGTTCAGTGAAATAAAAACCAGTTTTCCGAATGCTAAGAGGCAAGAGGAAAACCTGACAGTTAAATTAGGTCACATTCATTTGTGTCAGCTAATGACATGTTAGTGAAGTGCCCACTGGAGGTCATGCCTCTGGGTTCAGTTTATTAAGGATGTCCCTGCAGCAGTGAATGAACCAGCAATGAAATCAAGGAAGATTTCTTGAAGGCCTTCAGGATTTCACATCGGATATCCGATCGATGTAGAGTAAAAGTGAAATCTATGGACGCTAACGAAGTCAAGAAAATTACTATTCTGTGTAAGTTGACATTCCGAGCACTTACCACACACGCGGTCATAACATTCCAAACTTCTTTTTTGGAAGAATCTCTCCTCGTGCTAACAACCACTCTCTACAACTCATGGATGAAAATCTTGTTGAAGGCTACTTTATTCAATTTCCAAGTTCTTTCCCCTAGACACGTCCATTTGTTATCAATAAGTCCATACAAGTTGAGTATGTTTTACTGATGAAATAAATAAAGTTACTGCTGACTTTGACAAGTTTGGATGCTACTGACCGGAAGGAACTGTGTGATATAATTTTGTATTTTACATTTCAGAATGATTGAAACGGTAGCATAAATGGGGTTTTCAGATTTACTGAAATTCAAGGGAAAGAAAAAAATGGTACACTACCCAATCAGTATACTGCTGAACCCAAACCTTGTTCATTAACAGCGCATCCTCTCGCGCGATTCTAAGTGTTCTTTCTCCATACTTGGTAATAGAGGCATAATATTTTTCTTAGCTTCACATTCTCGACTATTTGGAGCAGGAATCTTAGTCACTATCTCAACAAAACCACTCCCGTAAACGACGAAATAGCCACTACGAATTAGGCCCTATTGAGATAATCAAATACAGCCCACGGCCAATTAGACTGGTATGGGTGAGGTGTGTCTAATGACCAGTTGTAGAAGCTGTTATCTGAGAGATGACCAGCAAATTGCTCATTTCAAGTAATCAGACCAATTTGGACATGCTGTTGTTATTGCCTTTTTATCTAGTAAAAAGTGAAATAAAACTGGCTGCACACAAACTGTCGTCATGGCGTTGGGAAATAGTCCTGGACATTTGCACCGTAAATTTTGACTATTTTTCATTTTTTTTATCATACTTATTTAATGTATTAAAATTCGAAAACTTCAAAGTTTTAAGTGTGTTTTAAGTATATCTTTCTGCTGAGTTCCAGTAGCTCAGTAGGTTAGAGTGCCTATCTACGGCAAACACGGGCTAAAATGGCACTCACACGTATATTTGAAAAAGTATGTGGGTAAGTGGATCGAATGTGTTATTAGCTGCCACGAGGTTGCCAGATGTTACGCAAGAAGTGATTCTGAGAAATTTATTACTCATAGTCAACAAAAGACGCAAACAAGGGAATCCATCCATGTAATAAAACTTCGGTAGACATCGCCAAAAATATCAGATAGATGTAATATTAAAAGGATTGGTGTCCACCTAAAATTTAAGCAAGAAAAAATATAGTGAACATCTTCAATTATCAAAACGTAGTGGTTGATTCGGTGTTCCCCTGTTATAGTCGCCAACCTGAATCAATACTGGTTTTGCAGTTTAAAAAGGAATGAGGAAGAAGCATATGCCATGTTGATACGGCTTCTTCAACGTTGGGAAATAATACCCTGGTTTTGGAACTCAGTGAAAACGCAGCTCAGTTCTACAATAAGCGTCATGAAAGTAATCTGTCTTTTCTTAGAGCGATAAAACCTTTTAAGCTGCTCGTGGTAATGGCCTATTGAGCAATCAGCTACAAAAAAACTACTTGCTATTCATGAAAGAGACGTGACCCCAGAACAAGCAACTGAACCTCAGGAGTGACATACAATTAACATGGAAATCACTTCGGCGAAATGGCATTGCTGGTCAATTGTTGAGAGTAGAACCTCGGCACATCAGAGGCAGATATTTCATCACGCGGCCAGTGTATGCTGCAACCCGGAGAGCACTGAGGGTTACCCCTTGGTCTTCGAGGTGCTGGGGAGGAAATTATTTTAATTTTGGGATCCTCCTTCAATTTGCATCCTGCTTTGTCAGGATCTATTTTGTTACATAATGAACTCCAAACTATTCTTTATCTCTATTCTATTCTTTCCCATGTGCTTTTAGTTTTGCACCAAATGTCTTTGAGAGAATTTTTCAGGATTGCTCGACCACTGTACCGTCAGTAACAGTATCTTGGTTTCATTAAAGTCTCCAACTATCCTTCCAATTCAGACAGGATTTTAACTTTTCCTCCCATTTTGAGTGAAGTGAATTCAAGTGGTAATTCTGATTGGCGAACATCTCAACAAATTACTCACACTTCAAAAAATTGCCTTCCTAAAAGTCGATGGAGAAGGAGTAAACAGCGTGAAGAGTGGACAATGGGGAACTAAAAGAGATGGCCCGAATGCAATCAGTCGAATTGAAATCGATTTGCTTGGATACATTCCTGATGGAAAAGGAGTTTCTGGCGTTAACTGCGGTTTTGGCGGAGAAAGTCACCCTTAAGTTTTTGATTTTTCGTTTTTACTTTAAGCACAATTAAAAGTTTTACGAAACACTTGAGTGTCCCAAGTCTGGGTCTTATCACGGCTCATAATTTTGTACTCTTGCTCACAGGTACAAATTGAATTCATATCTGATCATATCTAAGTCTCACTTTTACTTTTCACTTTCATTAATTTTTTAAAGACTTGGGCCTGACAAGTCTCTTTGAATCATAGTTTATAATTAATGGGAGCTATGAACCTGTACGAATTCCCTTTTGGTGAAATAATGACAGTGTATGAGCTGTGTGCTGCGTTGTAATATATTTCTGTATCTTTAACCTTACAAAACAAAGAGTCTCGGTGCAGACGTCTGTACCTTCAACTTCATGTTGTGCTAATTAAAGCCGAACTGAGCAAGGCTAATTTAAAAGTAAGTTCGCACAGAAAGAAAAACCGTTTCCTGTTCTTAATACATACTGACAATGAGGATCCAGTGCCCTTTGATCTGCGCCCAAATAAGGTCAATAGAATAAGGTACAATTCATAGTGATTAAACCATAAAAGGGAACTTTACAGAGAACAAAGAGCACGCACCACGAAACCTACAGCTCTGTCTGTAATTATACATTTTGTTCAGTAATAATCATGGATTAATCAATAAAGTAACACCCAGGATTATTCTAGTGGTTCTTGCGTTGTTCAAAAGAACGTTTATTGCACAATTTCTATTTATATGCAGTCAATGAATATACACGTGAACATATGGTGCCAGTATACGTGATGTTGAGGAAAATTTTAATCTTCCGTACATTAAGCACATTATGTTAAAAACGCCACCAGTCAGCTCGCAAAATATCAGAGTAAATTAAATGTAAAAAACCGAACTGTAGAATTTCTCTCAGATTGGAGTCTCTATCCGATTCAAATTTTCATCCCGATTGAAACACAAGGAATGGAAATCCTGTCAACACAATTCACACTGTTTTCACAGATTATATTTGCATAGCTCTCGCTCACATCGGAGAGGATGTGATTGCGCATGGTGGAGGTTGAGAAATGGGCAGAATCTAGGAACCAATAAAAAGACTTCTTTCAGAAAAAAATCTTGAACCAATCAAAATCAACTTCTGAAGAATTGCAACTGGTACCTACTTTTGCCATTTACATTATCTGCTACTGGTACATACACTTTTGCCATTTTTCTGCCATTTAAAAATGGCTGCAAGAGTACATTCCTCACAATCATCTGAAGTAACTGACAAATCCACCAAGTTACATGTATGTATGCACATAGTTATCATAAACTTTGACAGAAATATTTTCTTAATTATACTTCTCTTTCCAAATAACTGTGTAATTAACCATTTCTAAAAAAAAAAAATTTTTTGTGCCATATAGATTCCTCCATTGCTTCCAAGACCAGAACTTGGATTTAATTACTACAAACAACCATTTTCCACAGATCATGAATATCTTCATGTGGCTCAATCAAATAGTAAGTCTTTTAAAAAATAATGTTGGAATTGTTATGAATTATGGCTAAAAAATAACCCTCATAATTCATTATCTATTTTTACTCTTTTGTTCAAATTTTTATCAGACAATATACAGTTTATCAAGCAACAACTGTCCAGGTGTCAGGAAGGAATAACCTTAGTACATGACATGGAAAAGAAACTCTATGATGACCATGTAATCAGCATAGATGAAAGAATTCCTCATAGAAAAAATACTTTAGAACTGTCTTGCTCAAATAAGAGCCTTATTCAGCTTGAATCAACATTGTTGAATATGGGGTCAGTGCCTAACTTGTGTCAGGGCCTTCTCTACATCTTTCCAGTTACAGTAGGACATTTTACTATCCTCAGGTTAGTGACTTGGCTTTATTTTCTACCAATTTTTTGGTTTCTTTAATAAATATTTATTTACAAGGAAATATCTTTACTTCCAATTCTACCATCATTTTTATTATATTCTTTTCTTGCAAATATCCAGGAATTTCAATTAATCTCCAATCTAACCTCTAATCACATTATTTTTCTAAATACACATGTATTTCAATTTACCTTCAATTTTACCTCTGAGTTATCTCCAATTCTGCCTGCAATTTAGTTACCTTCAATGAAACATCTTCCTCTGTGGTAAATATGTATCTATTTCAATTTCTTCATTGCACCCCAGTTGAGTTACCTCCAATTCTACCTTCAATTGAATTACCTCTAATTCTGCCTCCAACCAAACACCTGTATTTTTATACTTTTTATTTTCCATTTCAATTCACCTTATTTGTTCTTCAGTTGAGTTACCTCTGATTAGGCTCCCAATTGAGTTACCTTCAATCTTTTTGGTAGATTTGTGTATATTTCAATTTTCTCATTTCTGTTCCAGTTGAGTTACCTCCATTTCTGCCTCCAATCCAATATCTTATTGATGATAAATTTGCTTTTTAATATGTATATTAAAAAGCAAATTTATCATCAATAATATATTTTTTAATATACCGTATTTCTGTTCCAGTCAGGTTACCTCCAATTCTCCCTCCAATTGGGTTACATTCAATAAAACATCTTTTATTTTTGTAAATTTACACCCACTTCAATTTACCTCCAATACTGCCCAAATCAACTTATCTCCAATTCCAATTCTGCCTCCAATACAGTACCTCCAATTCTGCCTCCAATCAAACACATCTATTTATTGTAAATTTGTATGCATTTTAATTTACTTTCATTTCTGCCCAGGTTGAGCTACCTCCAATCCTGCCTCCCATTGAATCAACTTCAATGAAACAGCTTCCTTTCTGGTAAAGTTGTAGCATTACAATTTACTCATTTCTGCCCAAGTTGAGGTGCCTCCATTCTGCCTCCAATTGAGTTACCTCCAATTCTACCTCCAATCAAACACCATTATTGATCATAATTTTTTTTCCATTTTAATTCACTTCATTTATCTCCCAGTGAAGTTAAATCCAATTGTGCCTCCAATTGAGTTGCCTCCAATTCTGCCTCCCATTGAATTACCTTTAATCAAACAGCTTTTTTTTTTGTAAATTTGTAGCATTACAATTTCCTCATTTTTGCCCAAGTTGATGTGCCTCCATTCTGCCTCCAATTGAGTTGCCTCCAATTCTGCCTCAAATCAAAAACCTTTATTTATTGTAATTTTTTTTGCATTTTAATTCACTCCATTTCTGTCCCAGTCTAGTTACCTCCAATTCTCCCTCCAATTGAGTTAGCTTGAATAAAACATCTACCCATTTCAATTTATTTCCAATACTACCCAAATTGACTTTCTCTAATTCTGCATATAGTACAGTTGCCTCCAATTCTCCCTCTAATAAAACAACTTTATTCATTGTAAATTAGTTTCCATTTTAATTTACCTCTATTTCAGTTTAGCTACCTCCAATCTGTCTCTAATTTAGTTACCTCCAATTCTGCCTCCAATCAAACACCTTTATTTGTGGTAAATATATGCATTTCAATTTACCTCCATTCTGCCCCAGTTGAGTTACCTCCAATTCTGCCTCCAATTGGGTAACATTCAATGACACATCCTTCTGATATAAGCTTACCTTTAATATTTATCTTTAGTTTCTAATGTTAGTTATCAATTTTTTCAACATACTCCCAATCAAATTATACCTTTTTGTATAATAAAACACAGTTTACTTTATTGACTTCAAATTTTAGATACATAGAAAGTGGCTGCTACAGAGGATTTATCTCCCAAATTGGCCAACATTTAATATCTAAATGTTTGTCAATTGTACCTCAAAAAATACTACTGTGGAATATCTACACTGATTTGGATTTTGACTTAAAAGTCACAGAAACTTCAAAGAAAATTGCTCAAGGTAATTTCTCTATTATATTCATATTTTATTTATATTCATTTTTAAGTCCAAAGACCTTCATGCTTGAATATAAAATCTCTGATATTTCTAAATACTTTAGGGAACAGGAAAAGATACAGACAACTTTTAGAAAGTAATACTTCATCAGTGAAAAATCAGTTGAAAATATTACACAGCCAGCTTCCAGCCAATTATAATTTTCTTATGGTACATACACTGAAAATACAGGCAAATCCAGACAATAAAGATGACAGGTACTTTATTCATATTTCTAATTTCTTAAGAAAAAACAATTTTTAACAACATTCACAAATGTTATGCTTTTTATGTTTATTTTCACTATTCTTTCAGTTATCTATACCTGAGGAGTAACAGCATTGACCACAACACTATTTGGAATTCTGCCCTGCAAGAATACATATTGAAAGGAGAGCTTCCTAATCCTCACAAAACTTTGTTGAAGCACATTACTTGTATGGAAACAGAATCATTAGAGCATCAACTATCCTTACTCAGTAGTATTTCAAACTTTCATTGGTGGAGGTACATAACATGTGATGGGTCAAAAAGCAGCAAGGACATATGTGTTGGGTTAACAGATCATCTTCTTTATCATCCATCTTCTGAATCAAATGAGGAGTCATTCAAATTGAAATATATTCCAAAGTCACCAAGAAACAGATTGATGTATTATCTGTTTTCTGATTGTCATTACCCTGGTGCTCTCAAGAAAACAGTTGAAACACTGTTAAAGTATGATAATGAGGAAGAAAACAAAAGATTATCTGATGTGGCTGTCTCAGAAGAATTTATTCAGAAACCAAAAAAGAAAAGAAGATATACCACAAGAGTTTTAAAGTTAACTGCAGAGTCCCTCTGTAACAAACTTGATGTTGACTTGGATGATGTCAAAAGCTCTAGTGAATCTGGATCCACCCTATATGGATCTTTCTGTCAACAGCTTGTTACAGATGGTGAAATCATTTGGAGGCAACACAATGAAAATCAGGATACTGTCATAATGAGTGACTACAATCCAGCTACAGGTTCTTTAACCCCTCTTTCATATGTACAGGTCACATCAATATGAAACCAGGGTGAAACTGGAATACCATTATTAAAATGCACCTGTCATATTTACAACTCAATTCAGTGTGCTGCCCTAAAGGATGTTGAATTAGCAGATGGAGAAAACTCTGTTTTGCATCATTCAATGACCTGTATGCACTGTAGATTCTTCAAGGATTATCTCCAGCAGTACAGATATACTTTACAAGATATTACAACAACTACTGCAGTTGATATCAAAGTGAAAAGCTCACTTGAAAGCATCAATAATCCTGTTGTTCTACTTGGGAAATCTGCCAGAGAATTTACAACAAAACTTTCAGTTATGTGTCAAGAATCCTTATCAATCATTCATATTACATTTAATCATTCAAATTCATGTTTTGCAAACTGTCAGAATGGAGCGTGTAGTGCCAGGCTACTAAACAAGAAAAAGATACCCAAATCTGTTAGCATTCAGCAGAATGAAGGTCTATGTGAACACATCAAGACCCTTTTTGCAAACTTTGAAGTAGTACAAAAACTATTTCCTGACTATTTTAGAACAGATGAAAATAAACAGGAAATTGAAGAGGATCCTTTGTGTCTTCCCATAAGTATTATTAACTCCAGTGATGTACATATTCAAGATGAATGTGAAGAGAGTGATTATTTCAATAGCAGTACTGGATTTTGGGAATTTGGAGGAAAGAGTACTCATAAGCCTAAAGAAATGAACAATAAAAAGCTCTCAAAGTTAGTAGTTTTTCTAAATGTATTCTATTTGTAATGTTTACACAAATAATATAAACTAATATTGTACATACAATATCCTTTCAATATTTAAATAGATAAATAACTTTTTCAATATCACATTTTAGACACACATTTGCAAGAGAGAAATCAGTTTTTGCTGATGAGCAGAATACTTGCCCTGCTGATGGCTACTATAAAGGAAGGAACATGATTCCTGATGCATGCCAAAATGATCAAATTCCCAAGGAATGTCCTTGTGGGGTAAGAACTCCTACAAATACTTATCTTTATTTGCTAAAATTAAAAATGATTTTTTAGAACTTTTAAAGCATATTAATACAATAATTGATATATTAATAAATATAACATATAATTGGTACTTTCTTAGGCTGGATTTGCCAATTCAAACAAACCTGAGGGCAATGAACCAAATTTTGCTTTTACTACAAAACTATACACACGTGTGGTATGTGTTATTATTTTCTTAAACTTGCTTTGAGAAATTACATCCTCATAAAACACCATTAAATTATAAATTCTAAAAATTAAATATTATCTAAATTATATTTTTTAGGGTCCAGTAAAATGTAATGTATTTACAAGGAAGTGTATGGCTGGTATTTGCATATTAGAATATGAAGGAGACCAGGATTCTATTTTCTTTCTATCAAATTTCACATGTGCAGGGGATGAGATTGGGTGGGATTTTGTACAAAAGGTTAAAACATCAAGAATTTCATTTTCTTCCTTTTGTGAAGAAATGACAAGACAGTATAGAACAACACATGATTTATCAGCTCCCTTCATGAGTTCCAACACATTTATAAAATGGTTGTTTGCATGGATGGGAAGTATGAAAATTGACTTCAGAAAGGAAGTAGATCCATGGTGCAAATACAAACCAGAAACCCTTGCTTGTGATGGTACACACATTGGTATCTCTATGAGGAATATGAATTTGGCTAGTCCTGTCACTATAACTGATGATCTACAAAAGGTCTCTACAAGTCACAGAAGGTATTTCAGATAGTGAATTAGCTCTTTTAATTAAAGGTTTACAATGTAAAATTTAAAGTAAAATTTTGGACTTTTCTATTTTAGATCCAACAGAGTTTTTCTTCCTTATCCATTCAAACCTGATGAAATGACACACCATGAACATGAAAGGGTGTGCAGAAGAATTAAGTGTGCAAGAATTCATTTGAAAAACCTTTGTAAAAGGGTACTTCAGGGAATTACACTTTCAGAAGAGGAGGAAAACAGAGAATCACAAAACCTTGTTTCTATCATTATGACCAGGGATGAGGACTCCTTATCTGAATTTATTTTGCCATTCATTAACAGAACTGTGGATCCACCAGTTCTTCAAGCCATGGCAAAACTGCTCTTATTATTGGCAAGTGACTGTGAAATATCTTGCATTGTACCATTCAGATACCACCATCACATTTTGCAAACATGTGCAGCAGTAGAGAACAATATGCCATACCACAAACTTTTGACTGAAATGAACCAATATGGCATAGAACTGTCTAATGTTTTATCAGCATCAAAAATGAGTGGTTTTGAAAACCAATGTGTTGAGTTTGTAAGATATTTAGTTGATCAGGTAGTAGCAATCCATGCTAATGACAGAAATATCCAACCAGCAGTTGCTATTCCTGAATCCTACAACCCTGAAAAGGGTACTGCATACTACTTTACTGAACATGGGAATCAAATAAGAAAGCAACCTGAGTATGATATTGACAAAATTAAAAAAAATTATGATGATGTGGCAATTGTAGATGACATTTGTAAGAAAAAGTTTCCAGAGGTGTCATATGGGGGATTTGGATATATTTTCCTATGGTTTTGCCCTATTCATGGGCATTGCTATGGGTTTCATATCATATCAGGTGGGGAAGGGAGGAAAGACCCATTTTCATCCCTCTTCAAATACCTGCCAGAAGCTCCTCATGAGATTTTCTATGATTTTGCTTGCCAGTATACTGAATACTGCCTAAACAGAGAACCTCAATATTTTTTGTGTACTAGATTCTGGCATGATTTATTTCATGGAATATCTCATAAATGTGGCAGCTGTTTCAAATCTTCAAGAGTATGTGGAATGCTAGGAATTAACTCTGAAATTTGTGAGCAATTTAATTCTTATCTTCAGTGTGTCAAATTTACAGGCTCACACTTGTCACAGTCACATTTTATGTTCTTTGTTCAATTCTTTATATATCTGTGGAACAAAGAAAAAACACTCAAATACAAAAATATAGTAGCTGTGGTAATAGCTGGATCAAGGTAGATGTTCTATAAATGTGGCTTATATTAATTCTAATTGCAGTTCTTAACATGATTCTAGTCAAATGTAAATATATGTTAATAAATTATTTAATTATTTTAAAATAGAGTTCTTTTTCTCTCAGTATATAAATATTGATACAATGTTAATTTTCTCAGGTTACTTGGAAAGTTGACCCATGACAAAAGTGGCCTGGAAGTACTGGAAAAAATTCCCACATGTCATTATCTCAACACACCATCTTACCAGTTGATCTGGTCAACTTCTATGTTGAAGTGTACTTTTAATTATTATGGGAAGCTTAAACCCAAAAAAGTATTTTTCTCTTGTATCAAAGTGTGGAACAATACCATATTATATATTTCCCAACACACATGTATGGCTTGACTCATGTTTTACAAGTTTACTATCAAAAATTATGGTAGCCTTGTGGGTTATTGGATAATGTACCTCCAATACTACCTCCAATTAAAATTCTAAGTTTTTTATACACAATTGAATGTAAACTTGTATGCATCCTATTCAAGGATTTAAGTAGGGAAAAGTTGAATATGTCATGGTGTTATAATAATAAGATTACATATGAAAACCTATCTTTTTGGATAACCTACCTCCAATACTACCTCCAATTTGAAATTCTCTTATTAAAACTTTAAAACTGTATGATATAATGATAATAAAGGTAGAATCATTAGTTATAAAACTTTCTCTGATATTTCTTCAAGAAAAGTTTCAGTTCTGGAAAAAATTCCCACATGTCATTATCTCAACACCCCATCTCACCAATTGATCTGGTCAACTTCTATGTTGAAGTGTACTTTTAATTATTATGGGAAGCTTAAACCCAAAAAAGTATTTTTCTC
>JBCAUG010362599.1:0-16777 GCA_038406175.1 Haplosyllis leylae
CCATTGATATCAATACTGTGCAAGAAGCAACCATGCAGGATCAAGATCTCAACAAACTTAAAGATGTTATCTTTAAGTTTCCTTCCCCCATCCTTCGGGCGGGTGGGCGGTAACAAAGAAAAAGACTGCCACGTGACGTCTTTCCACCTTATCAAATCGCCCTGTTCACAATGTGATAAAAGTAATGAGGGTCCCATTCCATATTTCACTCTTTGTTATATTTCAAATATCCTTGATCTGCGTGAACGATTTTACTTTATTTAGACAGTGGCATAAACGTCCCAAAGTATCAATCCTGTTGCTATGGTAGCCACAGATACACCTACTATCAAGTTCAAATAATTCGCACTAATATCTGCAGATCTAAAATAAATTGTGAATTTGCAGGCGTTTCGTTAACGAGTGTAAACCGACGTTCATAATCAAGCCTCGGCGACAGTTCGTGGACGAAGGAGCCACCGCCAAGTTCAAGTGCAGCTGTGACGGAGAACCTCTTCCGACCGTCACCTGGGAGAGAAATGGAAAACCTGTGGAAGAGTCTGACAAGTATAAGGTTGGTTTTCTGACGTAGAAGAGTCAGGTGCAGTAGAATATTATTTTAAAAAGAAATTTGGATGACACAAGTCCTTTCTGTGTCTGTAATAATATACCTGTTTTGGACTTCTGGTGATGTCTGCCCTGGGTTTCAAAACTAGGGTGAATCCCTTGCTTGAGTGTTTTCTCACCTGTGTTATCCTCAGATTCACCTCTGGTGCAACACCTTCTGATTGGATAGAGATCAGCATGGAAGCTGAGCCTTTTTGATTCACATACTTACAGATTATGTATCCCCAAGTCAAGAATAGGTAGGGGTTTGAACCCGTGACCGTATGTGCTGCAGCACAACACAGCACTAAATCATTCAACCACTCCAGCTCGGCTATGAAGCAGGTGTGACACTCCGGATCATCACACTCAGTGTGAAAGCTCTCAGACAGTATGCATGGGAGCATGTTAAACAATATTCTCTCAGTTGTAAAACAAGCACACGTCACCTTATGTCTAAAACAAGGGTAATTATGGTATATATTAACAATGGAATATTGTCCACATTCTTGTGTAAAAAACAAATAAGGTTTCACCATGATGTGCCTAAACAAGCAGAAATACACAGCAGTTATGCATCGAAGGATGAAAACCTCTGCTGGAAAGGCGATCCTTTTGAGCATGAATCTTGTTTTGTAATGGTGCTTTTTGTACCGAACGTTTGACAGTCCGTGAAAGTTGCTTTTTCCAGTATGTACTTCGGTTATTTTTGCTGGTAAATGAGGACAAAAGCATGTCCTCTTGAAGTATGTAGTCAAAAGTTCAATGTAGTGCGAGAAAACGAATACATGTGAATAGGTGCGAATTTAAAATGTTGTCAGGACAAGCGCACCAGATAATTCTATTGTCGTTTTTATTGATCAAAACATTTATTCACACAGCTTTATGAAAAGAATGATTTCAACTTTCTGGAGGTTCACAATGTGACCGAAGAAGACAAAGGTGAATTCACTTGTCGGGTGAGAAACTCTCAGGGGACCGTCACCCACAGTATAGAACTAGAAGTCTTCAGTAAGTATCAACGGTTTTATCCAAAAGGAATAGCAATTCATATATTAAATTTACTTTATTCTTTAAATAAGTTAGTTTTGATTACATATACTCAAATAGAAAACATTAAGACTTTTAAAATAATGTATATGAAAAAAAATTAATATTTATGGAAAATGGGTCCCACTCACAACAATCAAAATGGACCGGGGGCCCTAAAAAGAGGGGGGTCGGTTCAAATCACCACACTGTTTCTTGTAATAATAATTATGTTTGAGAAATCCAAAAGTAGTCGATCAGAAACTGAAAAGATCGCGTGGGTTGTCAAATTATTACCAGTCGTTCATTTCTAACATTTTCTTGATAAAATATAATATTAAATCAAACTATTTGAACAACAAAGTGATAAAAATAAGTATTCCGTTTGATATATTAATTGAAGTGAATATTATTTTGACTGGCCAAGTCCTGTACAATTGAAAGACGTTGCTCGGTTATAAATTAAATATGAATTAAATGAACAGAGGAAGGTGAAGTTAAACCTCCTGAAAACAGCAGTGATAGTGATGGTGACGATTACTCGGATCATCCAGAGGACGGAGATGAGCTAGGTAGATTGTACAGGAAGAGGAATTTGATCATTTTAATTTTGAAAATGACTTGATTACTTTGATTCCAGGAAATTCGCCTTTTATGTTAACCAAAAATTACATTTTTCAATTTTGTTTCCTTAATCCACTCTTGTAGACGGTGAATGTCTCTGCATGCCCCGGTCTTGGTTCCACCTTGGTGTGGCCTAACAATGAAAAATATAAAACACGAAGGCCTTTCAGTTTTTCTTGACCCGTGAGAGAAGAAACTCTGACTAAAATACACTTATCTTGACTTTTAGCACAAGTGATTTATTCTAACTTGCACCACTTGTTTACTGCAAATGGGAGAATTAAACTGTTACATTGTGGCGAAGTGTTGAAGAATGGGATGTTTCACGCGATCAATTATATTTTGTCACTTTCTCCTATTACAACCAATCTAAGTGCAGAATAAATCTTAATGGTAAAAAAAAAGGAAAAGATAGTTTCGATAACTATATTTAAATTTTTTTCTTCAGAGAAAACAAGTTATTCTTGGCGAAGATCTCCACCGAAGATTGAATCCCAACTGAAAGACGCAGAGGTCAAGGATGGTGAAAAATACACCTGGCAGTGCGTGATCACAGGTTAAAAAAAATGACGTTGCGTCCTTGACCCAATTGGTGTCACGTACAATGACGTCATGGCAGCATTCTGTGTAAACAAATTCCAACCAATGAATGCAGCTTAAAGTAGGCCTGCTTATCATAAAACTGTCAAAGGATCTCAACACCTTAACATCCGAAGATGTTAAGGAACTTTCGACTCAACCACTAAGGTGACTCTAACGAGCCACCAAATTATGCGCGGACGGCAGCAAAAATTTACAACTTAAATGATTCATGAATTCTAAAGATTAAATTTTTAACTAAGGGTCTGTTTACACGTACCATTTTTGAGACCGTTGTTGTCCGGGGCACCTTTCATCTTTGTGACATAGTTTAACGCCGTGTGTGAGCAACGCCATGTGTGAACAACGCCATGGGAATGCGTTCAACTCATTTTTAAATAGTCAGAATGACAGGCAAGGCTTCAGTCACAAATACAAAAACGAGATGTCTCCAACCGTTCCAGGAACACCCATGCCTACTGTCTCGTGGAGGTACAATGGTGAAGTGCTTAAATCCAGCGATGAAATCCGCCAGTCGTACAATGGTAGAACAGCCAAGCTCATGTTCATCGAGGTTTACCCCGACGATGCGGGAGTTTATGAATGTGTCGGCAAAAATACGAACGGAGAGGTTAAAACCTCTGCTAAACTCACAGTCGTTGGTAAGAATCTTTTGTCTTTTGATTTAAAGCGTACCGAATTTAAAAAAACCTGCTGAAATTCTGTCAAGATAGAGAATGTTTGAGAAGGATTGTCACACACTCGCCGTTCCCCTATTTGCTGCCTCCACACCAGAGCTAAAGCTCTGTTTACACATAGCGTGTGCGTCTGCGTGTGCGTCAACGGCTGCGTCAAGTTTTGTATTGAGTCAATGGTTGACGCAGAGAATGAGTCTGAAGCCATTCTCTGCGTGTGCGTTTGCGTCACCATTGACTCAATACAAAACTTGACGCAGACGTTGACGCACATGCTATGTGTAAACAAAGCCTAAGCGGTCGTTTTCGACGTGTGACGCTATTACCTTTTGCTCTTCCAGTAGCACGGTGTCCTTGTAAGATTATTTCTTCAGGTTCTACAGGAAGTTTTTTAACACTATTTCAGGAGGAGCGCCCAAAGCCACACCTCCACTGTCCCCTGTAGCTGCAGCTGCACCTGCACCTACACCAAGTCCGCCCACTTTCACCAAACACCTGAAGGAAACTCGAGTGATGGACGGAGACAAGGTTACACTGGAGTGTAAAGTCATCTGTGATGGCGACGTTAATGTGACGTGGCTCAAAGATAATAAACTCATCAAGTCCTCTGAAGATTTCAAGGTATTATTAATTTTTAAAAGCCACCATTGTATATTTACTAACTGTTTTGAGTGAAAAATATACATGAATGTCTTTGAATGAATAAAATAAAATGTACTCTTGCACTTTGGTCAATACACAAAATGATGATTTATGCAACCAAGAAATATATATGTGTAGAACTTCTACCACATTATGACATTAAATTCGGTACTCGTGTTACGCCATGCATGAATGTATGAGGCGTGAAATTCCTTATTTTTGTGTTACAGATCAGTTACTCGGACGGTGTTTGCAAACTGGAGATCCCAGAGGTTTACCCGGAAGATGAGGGTTCTTACGCATGCGTAGCGAGCAACGACGCGGGTGAAGCAAAAACTACGGCGAAAATGTTTGTTAAAGGTAAGTGGGATTGTCGATATAGTCCTTTTTCTCTCAAACCAAAACTTTTTTTAAAATCTTTTAAAATGAAAAGAAATGGTAAATTAGGGAATAAATTCAGTAAAATCGTTGATAATGTTTTGAAATTGCCTTTACTTAAATAATTGCTGGAAAAATGTGAATGAAATGCAACAATAATCAAAGTAACTGCTTTCTCTTTGGTGCAGTGCCAGAGGAGCCAGAACCTCAAGCGGAGGAACAACGGCCTACCTTACCGAAGACAAGTCCGCCGCCCGAGCCACCAAAAACTAGTCCTCCACCGGAAGTTAAACCAAAACCGCTCGTTCGCAAATTCAGTTCAGAGCCTACCAGCCCACCAGCAGTACTCACTAAACCATCTTTCGTGAAGAGCTCGAGTTTTAAGCAGGAGGAAGAGGTCCCTTTTTCGCAAAAGAACTTGAAACCAGTAGGATCTTCAGTTAAAACGCCACCTCCAGTATCACCAAAGGTATTGTTCTGTTTGTTAAAATTTCAAATTTTGCGTATTTCTAGAACTATTCTTCCTTTTATTCCATTCCAAGTGAACAGATGACCTCTGTTTTCTTGACAATTTTTTTACACACTCAGGCCTTTCATTGCCTTAAATAATGGCCATCACACATGAACATTCGAGTTTTAATAACCAAAAACACTATTCCATTACACATGTTTTTGGAGGGGTTTATTTTGATGTACACCACTCCATAAAACATAGGGATAAAAAACATGCCACGCTTCCAACTCAGCTATATTCTTTGCTATCACACAGAGTCCGTCTGCAACCTTCACGGATAAGAAGGGACCGCCGACCTTTGTACAAGGTCTGAAGGATCTCACAGTCACTGATGGAGATGAAGTGGAACTCACAGTACAAGTCAAAGGTAAAAAACATAATTAAATGAAAAATGCTTGAAAATGTTACTGTAAACCAGGCAATCTAACGACGTGAACCTATCTTTATTCAAGGTTCTCATTAGCCAGTGGCGGGTCCAGGATTTCCCAGACGGGGTGGGCGCCAACCCCAACTTTGGGGGCGCTATCCCATTATTCGGCAAATTTTTTTCCGAAAACTGCATGGAAATGAAAGAAATTGGACCCCCCCCCCGAGATCCGTCAATGAGCCCCAAGGTTTAAATTAAAGAAAACTTTTTTGAGTTAATTAAGCAAAGTAACAACTTGAAAATAAAATTTTTGACATATTTACAGACAAAAAGTATCCAACAATGCCAGGTATCTCACATTCTGTACAAGGAAAAACGTCAACTTTCATTTTCGTTGATTTGATTTGTAGTTTCCTTCTACTTTGTCCATTTGTTGTGTTTCAATACATTTCATTTCACAAGAAAAACCATAACCTTAACATGGAATTTTGTAACGTTTTAATTTTGTTTATTTTTTGTTCAGTGAGTTGAATTATCATAATTCATTTGAAAATTATTTAACCAAACATTTCATAAAACAATACAGAAGTATCTAACATGCGCACTGGATATTTTAATTGGGCAGGGATGCACCAATTAAGCTCTGTTTACACTTAACGTTTGCGTTTGTGTCAACGTCAACATTTGCGTCAAGTTTTGTATTGACTAAATGGTGATGCAAACACACACGCACAGAATGGGTTCAAACCCATTCCTGCATCAACATTTACAACACCATTGACACAATGTTAAATTTGACACAAACGATGACGTTGACACAAACGCAGACGTTGAGTGTAAACAGACCTTTACAGTGAAGCAGCAGTTTTACATTTTGAAGTGTAATGCAGAAGCTTGAACTTTATTTAAAGAGTTATAAATCCAGATAATTGCCAAGTCGGAATCTACTTGTTCCTCAGCTACATTGATGTGACAAGGGGAGATTGTTTGGATATTACTGTACAAAGAAATAGAGTTTGTATAAAATGAGCAACATCTTCCCCATTTTATTAAGTAATGTGTAATATCATTTCAGGTGCTCAACCATTTGAGGTAATCTGGTTGCATAATGATAAAGAAATTAAGAAAAACGATCCTGTTTACAAAATGCTGTCCAATGGAAATGTCCATTCTCTAATTATACAAGAGGTAAGAATCATACGTCATCAAATGGCCGTAAACGTCTCTTACATCCTTCTAGGTTTTCACAAAGACACAAAGTTGGCAATATTTGCATTATTGCCAACTTTGTATTCTCATATATTAGCAGTTTTTGTCTCTACTTTTACCAATTAATGTTAGTTAATGTGAAATTAGAAATCAAGAGGTATGTAAGCATTACATGTCATGGACGCACATTTTATTGGGTGAGTTGATTTTGAATCAAAGAGCTAAAACAAAATTGGCAATGTTGGCATTCTTGTATTGTGGAGAGTTTGTGAAAAACTAAAATAACCTTTCTCACAACTAAGCGCCCAATAGTCATCGCTTTTCCACCAAATGAAAATTTCACTCCCAATTAAGTTGTGTTATTTTAATATAATAAGCACTATTTTAGTGGTTAATTTTTCTATCAGACACATTTTTCATTGCCGTAAGTTTTTATAAAGGTTTATCCAGAGGATGCAGGAAGTTACATATGTGAAGTGTACAATGAATTGGGGGATGAAGAATCGCAGTGCACTCTTACTGTTAAAGGTAAAACGCACACGCACGAAACTGATAATTAATTGGTTGAGTTATTAAGTTTTACATTCTTTCTTCCTAACATTGAAAAGATATGGCGCTTAACGTCTTTATAATATTGCACTCGTAGATAAAGAAGAAGTGAATAACAACTCGAAGAATGCTCCGCCTGAGATTCCTGCACAGCCTCCCCCTCAAATGTCAGGTGACGAATTTTCTCACTTATTTTTCTTGTCATTATTTTAATGACGTCGGTACGAATGCCTAAGGGTCCGTTTACACCAACCATCAGTGTCAACGCAGAGTTAACACTGCAATGACGCTTCTGACATAGCTCTCATTGAAATCAGTGGAAACAGATAGAGTTGCTCCAGAATGGGGTTGCAACCCATTATTGAACAACAATATTTTTTTCAATGAGAGCTATATGACAAGCGTCATTGCAATGTTAACTCTGCGTTGACACTGATGGTTGGTGTAAACGGGCCCTAAGACCAGAAGAACCGAGGTGACAACAATAGAATAACTTGTTCATCCGAAAATGGCAGTCTTCTTTGGGCGTTCAAAAGGCGGTTTGGAAATCAAAAACTTAGCTTTTTTAAAATGTTCATACTTTTTCCAGAAGAGGAAGACGATGACGATAGTTTTGCTCCGGACTTTATTCGGCGTCCCAAGTCGTGTCACGTGGACGAGGGATCCCCCGCCGTGTTTACGTGTCAGATCGCCGCAGATCCTCCTCCGACTGTTTTCTGGCAGAAAGACGGACAACAGATTGTTAACGGCGGGCGATACAGGGTGAGTAATCCCAAGGAAAAATATTTGTTGAGCAATGACAATCCCCTCTCTGAACCAAGAATCGAGCTTGGGACAGAAAGTCCAAAATGCCCTGTTGTGAAATGTGCGTTTAGTCGAAAACCAAACCGATTGTTTACTGCTATTTCCTTCCTAGTTGTTGCTTTGTTGATTTGTGCGTCACCGTTACTTCATGTTTATTTTATTATTACTTTGTCCAGACAAGTAGTCATGACGACATCTTCACTTTCGAGATCTCACATACCTTAGCAACCGATGCTGGTCGTTACGTAGTCATAGCAACCAATTCAGAGGGTACAGAAAAGTGCTCAGTCAGCCTAAACGTCAAGGAATTAGATAACACGGAATCTATGGATTTCAGAACCCTACTCAAATCAAGGTATGATGTTTGAACTCAAAATAACGAAGTTGTGGTATCTACATTTTTGATTCAAAGTATCTACATCATTGTCTGAGTTCTTGTTACTAAGATGGAGACGTTCTTATGGTTTAACCCGCCGGTCTAGGTATTTCCATTGTTGAAGATTCGCGTACAAAATACACAATTTAAAAAACACGACAACGTTTTACAAATACGTATTTATGTAGTTACATTTGCATCCCTAAATTTTGTTCCGAAGAAGCCAAATTGGTCACAAATGTAGTACAGCCCAACATGAAGGCCCTACTTCTATGAACAATTAATTGTATTCGGTTATCTGATCGTCCAAAAAAGTTAGATAAAACTAAGCGCTCTCTCAACAGAATACTTGTGACAACATACACACTCTACTTGTATTGTTTGCAAACTGATTCTTAAAAAAACGTTTTTTCAGTCTGCTGCAAAACTTTCCTCGGATTTTGAACAATTTTTGTTCCTTCTTCAAAATTACATGAATCTGGAGATTTTAGTATCAAGTTGAACATTTCTTTGAAAGAAACAATTATTCCTGGTAGCATTCTCATGTCATAAAGGTGGATTAGAAACCAAAACGTATTACCGCAAAAATTCACAGTTTCGAAAGGCATAAATGTGAGGTGTTGGGGCTGGTACTCTCATCATTGAGGAAGGAAGGTACAAATACCACTGGAGTTTGTTTCTTCTGTACAACAGTGGAATCCAAAGTTTACGGACTAATTTAATGTTAAAAAGGACAGAAATCCTTTGATCACAGGTGTATGTTCAATTAGTGACGATAGATGATGTTTGTTTCGTTCAGACCGGACTTGAAGACGATGGGAGCTAGCGCCGCCGAGACGGAACACACCGCCGAACAACACGACTTCAGGAACGTTCTCATCCGACACGTCAAGACGAAACAACGGCCCGCCGTCGTGCACGATCTACAGGTTCGTTCTGTTATATTTTGGTTGAGGTGTCAGAGAGAGAAATTGACAGTGGCGGATCCAGGATTTCCCAGACGGGGGGGGGGTTGGCGCCGCCAACCTCCAAGGTGGGGGCGCCAACCTATTATTTGGCCATATTTGTCCCCAAAAACTGTATGAAAATTTCGACCCAGAAGGAGGGGGGGGTGCCAGAAGAAAGATTAAAGACAGAAACAAAAAAGATTAAACTCAAACACGTGCGCCATGTTTGCCTGCACAATGAAAAACGTATCTGCTGAGCATATTGAACGCCATCGAACACGAACGCCATGACGCCTGGTATCAAATATGACACCTAAAATGACTAGCGGAGAGATCGTATTCATTCCCCTAACTGCTGAAAAAATTTAAAAAATGGCTTGGAAATGGTCTCAGAAGCACTTTTGTGGCCACTCAGGCACACTATTCACGGATTCGACACTTTTAATAATAGCAGCTTTGAAGTTTTTTTTAACTTCAGTGTCGTAATGTTAGTGTTGACAGACATGAGGCTCAAGTGGCATTATTCTCTTTAATTCAAATTGTTTCCAAAATTACAGGCTTAATTGGAAACACTAATAATTACACACACCATTGTTTTCAGAATGTAACGGTTTACAATAATTACGCACATCATTGTTTTCAGGATGTAACTGTTTACGAGGGTCAAACTGCCACATTATCCTGCAAAATCACTGGTGTTCCGAAACCTAAGATGACCTGGTTCGTTGGTAATAAAGAAATCAAGGTTCGTATTAAAGGCTATTTTTACCGAAAGTTGTCCTTTTTGGCCCGTTTACACCAAGCGTCGGCGTCAACGCAGAGTCGACACTGCGATGACGCTTGCGACATAGCTCTCATTGAACTCAATGGAGACAAATAGAGTCACTCCAGAATAGGGTTGCAACCCATTTTGGGGGACTCCATTCTCTTCAATGAGAGTTATGTCGCAAGCGTCATCACAGCATTGAATCTGCGTTGACACTGAGGCTCGGTGTAAACGGGCCCTTTAGGTTGAACACGATAAGAAGAAAACATTAAGCAACATTTTGTAATTGTCTTCACTTTCTTTTTGTGCGCACTCTGTGTATCTTTGGCAACATTAATTCAGCCTCAGAATTTTCTTGAACATTTTGGATAAGATTACCAAGTGCCTAAAGGCTTGTTGACATTTACCGATATTTGACCTCTCACTGAAATTTGGCCTTTTAAATTTTAACATTGTGTCAATGGTGAGGATGACTTTGATGGGTAGAATGCCCATTTAGCCTGAAATTCTGCCCGAATTTCAATTCCAATGCAAAATATAATTTCGGGCACGATATCTGTGTAAATATCGGGCAAAATTTCATTACATGTGAACAAGGCTTAAATCTAATTTATACGCTTCTGTTTTTGAACGTAGGAATCTAAATACTTCATGATGCAGCACGATGACGATGACGTTGCTCGGCTGGTGATCGCCGAGGTTTACGCTGAGGATCAGGGAGAGTACAGGGTACAAGCATCGAACGAGTCCGGCAGCGCCAAGTCTTCATGCGATGTCAAAGTCATTAGTAAGTGAAACCAAAGCCTTGTTTACACTTAACGTCTGCGTGTCCGTGTACATCAACATCAATATCAGCTTTAACATTGTGTGAATGGTGACGCAAATGCAGACGTTGAAAATGGGTTCAGACCCATTCTCTGGGTCAATGTTTCCATCACCATTCACTAAATATAAAACTTGACACAAACATTGACGCACACCGACACGCAGACGTTAAGTGTAAACAGATCTTAAGGGGTTTTTAGCCATAAGGAACCGCCGAGATAAATAAATAAAAGTGATAATGAGGCTTCGTAAGCATTTTCGATTGTTAGAATTGATCATTAAAATCTTGTTGACGCATCAGATTCGTCTTTTTTTTCTAAATTTAAGCGTGTACACTCGTCCAAGTTAACACAGTTGAAATTTATTTGACATGTACGTTTCCCTGACAACGCAACAACGTAAATGCCGGGTGCATAAAAATCAGTTGGTATGTCTTGAAATTGTATAAAAGTGTGCTGGCTTTCTGAGTACTTTTAATTTGTTAGGTGCCCCGCGAGAGCCCGAGGCTCAGTCACCCCGTGATTGTCGCAGTACGAGCTCCGAGGCGATGGAGCCTCCGTTCATAGAGGATTTGTCCCCGGATAACATCCACGTTCTGCGGGGAAAGAACTTTTCCCTCAAAGCTAAGTTCGTCGGTGAACCTACGCCCAACGTAAGATGGTACAGACAGAAAGAAGAACTGGAGTCAGGTCGGTTGAGACATAGTATTTTACGTAATAACTGTTACGGCCTGTTCACACTGCCCGTCCGATCTTCTTGTTTCCGATTCCGATATTCTTTCAGATTTTTGGTTGTATGTAATAAGCAGAAGGTGTTCATACTGCTCCGATTTTCTTTCTGATTTCATTGGATGCTGTACCCATTTCTTTCTGACATCTGACATCAAAAAGAAAATCAGAATCGGAAAGAAAAAATCGGACGGGCAGTGTGAACAGGCCGTTAGGGAAATTCACTTCGACAACAAGGATGTAATTTTTCTGTGATTTGTAATCCTTTGTCGGTATCAATACATTCATAAAGCACAACTTGACATACCTCAGTTTTTGGTACTGTTCCTACTAAATGAAATCCCCCAAAAAGATGCATTTGTGAACTAAAGACGAACTTTTACTGGCCGCACCCGAAGGCTGCGGGAAGGTAATGTTTTTACACCTATCTGTCTGTTCAAGGGTGGAGGGCTTTCCCATAATACATTGTGACATTACCCACAATGCCTAGACTAGGGGTCCCTCTCCCCGACAAAGACCAGGGGATATGTCCGGGGATGGGGCACGGGCGGTATGCCTCTAGTGTTCACCCAGGAGGACTTTCTTGTTACTCTTGATTTTCTCGCAGGAAAGAACGTTAAGATTGACGTGGTGCGTGACACGAGTTGCCTGACGATAACGGACGTAGAACCGTCCGACTCCGGCAAGTACACGGTGGTGGTGGAGAACGAACTCGGGCGCGACACCTGTGCCTCCTCCGTCACCGTCGATGGTTCGTTTACTTCATACATAAACTCTCAGTGTGCGTCTGCGTGCGTGTGTGTGTGTGCGTGTATGTGTGTGTGTGTTTGACGAATAGCTCATTGTTGGATATCCCCACTTAAGACTTCGGTAGTCCTCACGACTATTAGCAATTCAATCTGACAAAACCGCGTTTCCTTATTTTGAATGTCCCCGCAGTAAAATTTGTACATAACTTCATGAGCCTGGAAGTTTCATAAAGGCGTGGCTTGATTGATTGGTTACCATTATTGTTCCTGAGCCAAATTCCGTTAGGTTGCAAA
The DNA here is from genome assembly GCA_038406175.1 of Haplosyllis leylae. Taxonomy (NCBI): domain Eukaryota; kingdom Metazoa; phylum Annelida; class Polychaeta; order Phyllodocida; family Syllidae; genus Haplosyllis; species Haplosyllis leylae. Next base: position 12,661 of record JBCAUG010362599.1, read on the forward strand.
AATACTGTGTAATGCAACAAAACTTGGGTGGCTCGTTAGAGTCAGCTTAGTAGTTGAGTCGGGCCATCTTGGGGTGTTAAGACCCCCTTAAACCTTTGGCAGTTTTATGATAATTCATGATCATTAGTGGGAATTGTTTACATGAGAATGTTGTCATGACGTCATTACGCGCCAGCAATGCAGACGTTTAACGACGCAACGTCATTTTTGCGTCATCAGAAATTGACAGCTTTCTCTTGTGCAATCTAGACAAACCGAACCCACCAGCGGGAAAACCAGCCGCGACCAGCATAACGGGGACGTCTCTGACGTTATCGTGGTACGGACCGTCGTACGACGGAGGAAGCATCGTGACGGATTACAGGGTCGAGATGTGTAAAACAGGAGATATGAACTGGAGAACACTGACGTCCAACTGCAAGGTAAGAGTCTATCCACATTCTATTTCAAGCGTCTGAATATAATAATTGAAAAAAATATTATACCCTTTCTTAACGTCAACTAAAGTCTTAGACCATTCCCAAATTGCGACTTTCGAACCAGAAAACAAGAACATATATGTCTAATTTCGTGTTTTTACCGCCCGCGTATGAAGTACAAGGGAAGGTAATGTTTTCAGTTTGTTTGTCAGTCCACAGGGGGTACCCCCTAGTCCTGTCACTGGTCCTGTTCAAAGTCCTGTTCCATGTGCTGCTGGGAGGTACCCCCTGTCCTGGATGGGGGGAGGTACCCCTGTCTTGGCCAGGATCCCCCCCCAAAGGACAGGGGGCGTGGACGGTACGCCTCTTCCGATCACGCAGGAGGACTTTCTTGTTGGAAGAGAACATTTTATAGCTGAACCATTGACCATGTAATCGGTAATGGATATTATTGGCCACTTTTGAGAAATATGTCGCGGTTTTTCCGAAGTGGGTGGTCGGCTAAGATGTTTCCTGCTTTCCTCTCTCACCGGTGGTACGGTTACCACCGACCTGTAGTACTCTCGGCCGCGACTTAAGAGGCGAGCAATGCTCCAGTCCTCCGAACGGCGGTCCTTGTCTCGTCTAATCGCGTACGCCGGCATGCCGTTGTGCGCTTAGGGATGCCGGACTATTACTTGTTATTGCGTTTATGGCCCCAACGGCGGGGCCTCGGTCGGATTGAAAGACAACTACTAGTTGAATTAATGTTTAGAACGCAGAGGGCTCTGGCAGGAGCCAGAGGCCAGTATCCCGGTTAGCCGGTCAAGGTGCTCCGGTGGGAGGAGAGTCGGTGCTACCGACAAGTTAAGGCCGCCAGTGGATCCGGGCTTAAGTCCGAGTCCGGGGCGAGGTCAACTCTACTCGATTTGATTTTTCTTAGCCGGGACGACGAAGGCTAACAAGTGGTCTTCCATGCCCGACGCCTTCGTGGCCACATACAGCAAATCGCGTGACATGACTAAATCTTTCTGTCTCCTCAAATAGGCAGACCGGTCCACGTCCGTTACCCGACCAGTGAGGTATTCCGATAAGGTTTGATTGTTCTCCTTTGGCCGGCTAAGCCAGCCCCGCACATGTCGAATAACCGGATCTGCCTTCTGGGCCAGTACCCACTGCCTATCGGCCAGGTTTCTGAGTGCCGGCTTCCGAGCAACGGTCGCCCTGGCATGCAGAATAACATCGTTATCCAGCCGAGCGTCCTCCTGAATGAGTCGGGGATCATCCTCCTCGGCTCGTCGGACTTTGGCTCCCATCTTAGCACATTCTATCAATTCCTTCATGGTGTCCTCGTCCAGCCGGTCAGTGACCCGGCTAAGACAATCAGCGACTTTGTTGTCCGAGCCTCGAATGTATTCTATGGTCATATGAAAATTAGCTAACGCAGCCACCCATCGGTGACCGGTAGCGTCCAAGTTCGGCGACGTCATGATGTATGTCAGGGGATTATTGTCGGTGCGGACCAGGAAAGGTTTGTACTGAAGGTACTCCCGGAATTGATCCACCACCGCCCACTTGAGAGCTAGAAACTCTAACTTGGAGGAATGGTATTTTCCCTCCGACCCCTTTAGACTCCGGCTAGCAAAAGCCACCGGATGGTACTTCCCGTCTTCCTGTTTCTGCGACAGGACGGCTCCCAGACCATCTCCGGAGGCATCAGTTTCCAGCAGGAAGGGCTTCTCAAAGTCGGTGAAGGCCAACACAGGCTTCGCCATGCATTTCAGCTTTAGGGTATGGAAAGCTTCCAGGGCCTCAGTTGTGAGTTGCACCGGTTGATTCTTCAACTGGCTATGCTCACCCGCCGTCAGATCCTGCAAAGGGCGGGCTATCTTGGCGAATCCCCAGATAAACCGGCGGTAAAACCCCACCGCTCCCAGGAAGCGCCGTATCCCGGTGATGGTAGTAGGTGGTGCCATCTCCGCTATCCCCTTCAGGTTCTGTATCCCCGGCTGCATGCCTTCAGCTGAAACCTGGTGTCCTAGATATGAGATTTCCTTGCGGAAAAACTCACATTTAGCCGGCTTCAGCTTCAGGCCGTGCTCGTGAAAACGTTCGAGCACTGCTCTTAGCCGGGTCAGATGTTCCCCCTCAGTCTTAGAGAACACTATGACGTCGTCCAGATAGATCAGGGCGTAGGTCAGGTTCAATTCGCCGAGACAGTTCTGCATCAAACGCTGAAACGTCGCCGGCGCGTTACATAACCCGAATGGCATTCTCAGGAACTCATACACTCCCAGGCTACCAACGGTAAATGCTGTGTAGGCCCGAGACTCTTCGTCCATCTTGACTTGCCAAAAGCCGGACTTAAGGTCGACTGAAGAAAAGAATCGCGCACCGACCATCATCTCCATCATGTCGATCATCTTCGGCATGGGGTACGAGTCCTTCTTTGTTCTCTCATTAAGTCGGCGGAAGTCGATGCAGAACCGCAAAGTCCCGTCCTTCTTCCGGACCAGCACCACCGCGTTACACCAGGGTGAATTAGATGGCCGGATCGCCCCGCCATCCAACATCTCCTGAAGGTGTTCTCTCACTTCCTCTATCAGGGGAGGCGCGATACGCCGGAACTGTTCCTTAAACGGTTCGCCCTTAGTTAGTTCGATGACATGCTCGGTGGTGTCGGTACAACCCATCTCGTTTTTATCTAGAGAGAAGACATGGTGGAACTCCATCAACAGCCGGCGAGCTCTCCTAGCCTCTTCGGCCGGCCAATCCTTTAGTGAGTCCAACCCCCCATCCTTCTCCAAGATCTCCATCAACTTTTGTTGACGCTCAGGGATAGTCAGCTTCGGTGTGTCAGCATCCTCATCCCCATTCAATTTTTACATGAAGGCGGGGAGGGTTCAGCATACGGCACCACATTCGCCGCGACTACCCTGGCGATGATCCTTCCACCGGACAGGTGGATAGGTTGGCTAGTCCCATTGCGTAGGACAACAGCAACATTCCGGCTGCCGTCTTTCATCTCGGTGTAGGTCCGAAGGACATACAGTCCCACCGGTAGCTTGACTTCATCCTCCGGATAGGGAGCCTGCGTCATAACCTTTAGCCAGTTACCCATCATCATGGTCCCGGCGGTCATGCCGTGAACGATCTCCGAGCCGAAGGCCGGTACCACGACCTCCCAGTGGAGCCTCAGTACTTCGTCGATATTGGTCAAGTCCTGGTTGGTATTAGTGGGATACGTGGCCCTCTCTTGATATGTTGCCCGGTACGAGTATAGCCAGTTAGCTATCTTGTAACTAACCCGGGCCTGTTGCCACTCGGGTGGTGCATTCTCCATCTCCGATTCCTTCATCCAGCGTACCACTCGGTGGAGCGTCAGCGTTCTGAGTATTACCGGCACCTTGTGGCCGAAAGAACTGGTATCTTCGATAACCAGGGCCACCTGTTCCTCATCGTATTGCAGCACCCTTCAATTTGAACGCGGAAGGTTACGTACCCAATCATACCGGTGCGTACCCCTCTGACTCCCATGATTGACTTTCCCGACGGATCGCCTGCCAACTCTTCCAGCAGGCCAACCACCAAGCCCTGGGCCTTGGCAAACACCGGCATGATAGAATTGATCTGCACGCCATTGTCGATTAACACCCGTGTCCTGGTCCCATCAATGTAGGCATAACCCAGATTCATGGGGCCAAGCCACCTCGACCTCG
>JBCAUG010362710.1:0-16773 GCA_038406175.1 Haplosyllis leylae
AATAATCCACAAAAATGTATAGTAAGTCAATGTATGACTGTGACTTTCTGCCTCACTATTTTTATCTAGAACACAGAAGACACTCAGCAGCTGCACCCTACCCGTCTAGTAGGGAGCTCGTGTGTATGCAAGTCTGTGGTACCACGTCAGTTACAATTTTGCAGTTCAAAGATTCCATGATCTACTTTTCATGCTGATCCAGGGTCCAAATCTCTTTTTTTCCCCGACTCCTGGAGCTTGATTTATCTTTAGTGTGCTAAATTGATCATTTGTTTACTTGGTTAAGTCAAGGAGCCTGTCCTTGGTTAAGTGGAGCGGTTTGTGATAATAAAGCATTCTGATTTTAGTGTGCGGAAGTTTATGCCACGTTACCGTGCTGCTGCAGATAATCTGCAACATCTCCTGGATTTTGAGGTACATCCTGATTTGAATGCTTTTGCTTGTAGAATAAAACTGCTTCGTAAAAGTCTTTGTCGGAACAGAAACGCTTCTCATTTTATAAACGAAATTTCAACTAAACGCAAAAATATCAAATAAACACAAACAACACTTCGTAACAACCATTTTATTAGAATAAAATGTGACTGAACCCGAATATCAATCTTCAAGTGACGTGTTTCATGTACAATCTTTTGTTTGGTTTTCACGTAGGTAAAACTTTTCGTTGCTTCAGTTTATCATCATTTCTATGGGTTTTTTGGCGATGAAACAACGGATGAACTTGTGTAGAAGAACCATGTAGAGAAACTCGTAATGTTCTAGTAAGAATTTAAATTTCAAAAGTTTTGGTACTGCATTATAAGTGGACAATCACTCAAAGCAAGTCCTTAGCAATCTCTCTTGGACATTAAATAGGTACATTTTACAAAAGCTTGATCCTGTATTTCCTACTAATGTCATAACAACAGAAATAAAGAAAACGTCTGTATACGTATGCATGTGTAAACAGCTGGTTAGAAAAGCATTTAAATAAACTGAACACGACCTTATCATTGCAATAAATTGCAATAAGTAATAATTTTCATATTTTCTTGTGATTCTTTCCTCAATAGAATGGATTAAAATTCGCAATTCATCACAAATGAAGAAACCTGAAGTTAGATTTTGCGCGAACAATTACGAATCCACAACTCAAAAATAGAATGGTCAACCTTGGGAAAAAAACAGCTGGTAAACATCTAAACATCCAGATTATACAGCAATTAATTGGAATCGCCTACATTCCTTACTATGCATGGACAAAACAACTGTTGCCAAAAATGACAAATATATCAATTAAATAAGTTGCAAATTCAACTGTGATAAAAAAACGCCTTTCCTTAAAATAAAATGAGCAACTGTACGTGCTTCAGATCTTACATATTACTTACTTGGCCTTTAAGAAGAGGAATATAATATTGCTTAATTAGCGATGCAAAGATTTGTACAGCATCAAGCGTTATTATGCCATTGAACATGTGCACTTTCGATATAATTGGCACGTCAAACATGATGTGGTTATTATATACCTGTATGGAATGATATATATCTACGATTTAAACACTGTCATCAGTAAATGTCCGCAAACTGGAGTTACAGCGTAACACATTTTGACATAAACCTGTCTGCAGATTAGGGAGCTCGCATGTATGTGTACCCAAAATCACGTCTGCTCAGGCCAACATCCACGAAAAACACAAGTTTCTGCACCTAAGCTACCACGCCAATTTTTGTTGGGAGACTTAACACAATTATAAATTCATGGACACTCTTCCGGTCTTGTACATTCATCCTCAATATTGGCACACATATATTTCTACAAGTGCACGTAATGCTTGTTGATTAATAAGCATTATACATTGAATGATTTGAATTCACCTATTAAAGCTTTGTACACAGAGCAATGATTGCTTAAGCACTCATACACAAATTATACTGCGTGGTGCGCTTTTTTTCTGTCCAACTTGGACAACTTCAATTAACTGTGAACACTGCACAATGGTTAATGTGTATAGCAGTTAGTATTTATACCTCGAGCTGCCATCGTCCTGACCAAACCGTTAAAATAAACAAAACCACAAATACTTTAGATATGCCATGACATAATGCTGAACAACAAAAGATACTGTGTAATAACGTTGGTTTTTAAAGAACAAAAATAAGGAGTTTTACTCAAATAGTGTTCCATATGTGCATCAGTTTTTGCCATCCCGGATAATACAGGTTTAAATAATCACAATACAGGTTTTCCATATGTAAATCATCCTGGGTAGCCCGGAAATTGGAAGCACCAAATGACTTTCATACATTGGTACCGACCACGTATGTAGTACAAGGGAAGGTACTGTTTTCACAGACACGTGATTCTATTCAAGGGGAGGGGGGGAGGAGTTACCCTGTCCAGGTCACCATGTCCAGAGGGGCGGGGGTGGACGGGGGCTGTGGTCGGTATTGCTTCGTAATGTCAATGCGAGGCCGTCTTGTTGAGATATCTTTCCACAAACCCAGATATTGGAAAGGCATCCTCGTTTCCAGAACATATTAGGGATAAGTACCGAAATAAAGCAACTTTCTGGTTCGGTTAATACAATTCATATGTCATTGAAACTTTGTATTTTTAATTTTTACACCGAACAATATCTTAACTTTATATTCTGATGTACTTCTCACTGAAATGATCCAAACAGAACAGGCACAAATTTCAACAAAAACTTCTAAAATACATAACATAAATTAATACTGAAGTGGCTCAATATCCGTTCTCCCGAGCAGAAATGACACCATTGTGCTCTTTAGGACTCTCTCCATAATGCTTCTTGAAGAATTCCTCCATTCGACTTACTGCTATTTTCATTTTCTCTGACGGTATGGTCAGGACCACGCGGAAATAGTGTGGACACTGGAAGCACTAAGTGTAACGAAAAGACTGTACTGATTATTTGAGAATAGTGCATTGGAGACCCAAACTGTTAGGAAGAACATTTCAGTGGATAATACTGCGTTGTTGGAATTCCTTTTTGTATTGTTTTTCAATATTAAATTACTTTATACTATTTAACGTAATGCTATTTATCATTGCAATGTTCAATGTCCCTATAAAAATAAGCTTACTTTTCCTGGCAAAACAAACACTGATTGCTCCTTTACCATCTGTTCAGCCATGTCAAGGTCGCAATCAAATGAAGGGTACTTATCAATGTCCAGACCAATCTGTGAATAAACAATAGTGGAGCATTAAATGTGTGCATGAACACAAACTGACAAATATTCCGGTTTATAAATTATGTTAAGCAACAAGTTTGATAATACATGAGCGTTAATTTTCATCCATTTCATGATCAGAAATGCTGGTGCCGATATTTCGCCAGTAACTACTGAACATATCAATACATACCATCATGTACATTGCACCTTGCGGCATAATGGGCGTCAGGCCTGGTATTTTTGAACATCCTTCAAAACATATCTCGGCATTCCTCTGAAACAAAACATTTATAAAACGTCAATTCAACAATGAAGTTCACTACTACACAGAGTTCATCTGTTTCAATGCAAAAATAAATTTTTAATGTGTAATTTTAAACAGCTATTTCATTTGAAACTTTTTCGTTACGAATACCTTGACAGTATTGATGCTTCTGTCAAAGAATTCCTGTGACGTATTTTCAAGAATATCCGGTATGGCGCCTTGGACAATAGTATTGGGTCCCAATATTCTCTGTGATAAAGCCACCAAACCATGTGCCACCTTCAATAAATACAATGTTGTTAATTACACGTCAATTTTTCATTTACCACAATGATCCATATCATATAGTATCAACACTGAATAAATCATTTTCGTTTTTACCTCTGGTTTGAAGACGTCGTTTCGGTCATGGATCGTCACCCACCCCATTCTCCAGCCAGGAACTAAAAATCTACACGGAAGAAAAGATACAAACTATTATTAGATGACTTGAGAGTTCTACATGAGAGTTATACAAATCGAACGAACAAAAGTAATTTTTAAAATAGAATTTAAACCTGTAGCAAAAAACGTTGTTACTATTCCTTACAATCTTTTTCAACAGCAGTTCGTATTTTATTGAATTCAACTGATACAATTACCCCTAGTTCATCCTTTTGTTTTTCGTGCACAAATATACACTCACCTTTTTGTCAATCCACCGCAGGACAGTATTGGAACGTCTTCCGAGAGAGAGGCTAAAGAATAATATTTCTCCTCTGGAAAGACCTAAAACACAAATGAAATCGGGAAAATTAAACTATTTTTTCCGCTTACAAGGGATTTGCATGGGATGTACGATTATTTTCGTACATTGAAATGTCAATATATGAACTGTTTATTTAAACAATATTCTTAAAATAAAACTCACAAAATGGGCGTAGATTTCGTCTGCAATAATTGGCACTTTGTTTCGACTGGCCACGTTCAGAATGTCTTTGAGATGTTGCTTGGAATACACAGAACCACAGGGATTTGAAGGATTGTTAATCACAACTGCGGCTGTATTGCCATCAATGAGAGATTCTAGGTTATCGAGATCTATCTGCCATGATTTTTTTGGCTGAAACATAAATGTATCATATCTCAAACAGAACTTCCAAAAGTAAAGTTCCTAAAATAAACGTGTGAATAGGTTGCATATGGGACAGGGGCGACGCGAATGATGTTACTCGTCTGTCCCAGTTAACGAATACACTTTTAGCAATAAGGTACAGGGATTGAAATGAGTTCCATGACGAAATCTTACATGTGAAGTGTACAAAAGGTATCGGACCAAATATAAACTTTAAGGTCATTTGGTATTTCTATGACAAGCCATTCCACGTTGGCAATAAATGGAGCAAGGTAACCCATTACGCAAATTATTTGTAAATTTATTTAAAGTCATAACCAATTTTCCGGTGATTTTAATGTTGTAACTACAGCTAATAATTAAACTGGAGTAAACTTACAATGAGATCATAGTTTCTGACTTTTATGCCAAGAGATTCTGCTAGAGTTGTGTAGAGCGAGAAACCTGGACGAGGAACCAGTATATTTTGTCCAGGATTCGCCAGAACTGTGATACACAGATCAATTGCGCCAGAACATCCACTTGCCAAAACCACATCCTGTGAAAATAAAATGATTCTGTTTAGTTTAACATTAACATTACAAGGCAATACCGACCACTGCATTATCATGCTAGACCAGAACTAGCTGGGGAAGATGTAGTATTATTTAGAACTCAAACACACATTCCCAGGACAGGATGTCGATGGTTTATTCAATGAATTACAAACGAAGCCATTACGGTAGAGATTGGCATGTAGTGGGCTATATATGGTTACCGGTAGAGGTCGTACAACAGAGGAGGGAAGGGCCACTTCGTTAGGGTCCCCCCCCCTCTCCCATCCAAACTAGACCTAGCCAGGGAAGGGGGAGAGGGGTAGAGTCCCTTTATTAGGGTACCTTCCCTCCATCCAGACCAGGCCTAGCCAGGGAGGGGGTAAAGGGGTAGTGTCACTTGATTAGGGTACCCCCCTCCCCCTATCCAGACCCAACCTAGCCGGGGAAGGGTAGAGTAGGGTCACTTAGGGTACCCTCCCTTCCCATCAGACATAGCCTACCGCCTCCCCTAAACAGAATCACAGACACCTGTGAAAACATTACCTTCCCTCGTACTCAAATTTTTGGAGGACATAGCATTCACGTACATTAGGTACCCATTTCAGTGACGGGTCCGGGAGGGCTCACCCGAGGAGAAGGTATCCCAACCCACTGTGAAAGCCGGTGCCAGGCAATTTCTTTTGCAAAAAGAAAATTAAACGCATGAGAATGGAAAAATGGTCTGGGAGGGGGCGTATCTGCCAATGAATCTGTTCATACCTTAGCGGTTATGGGATGATTCGGTGGTGAATCGTACTTGGCTACGGCTTCCCTGGCTCTTTCCATACCTAAAAGATAGAATGGACTGTGCATAATGATCTGCTTTCGTGTGGTGAGATAGACTAGAAGAGCACCGTTCATTGAAAACAATTACTGCCATCTATTAAATCAAAATACATGTTCCGTACCCATATGTTGCCAACATATTTGTTGCTATTGTGACACTATTCAGAGCTGACTGAGAATGTATGACAGAAATAACATTTGCTTAACTTCGTGCGAAAAAAGGAAAAAAAAAGCTTTTTTAAAGTTATATGTTTAAGTTTCTGTGCACTGTATGTATGTTAATCAATTCACTGTAAATCATCCAGCATCAAATACAGCTATAAATTCAAATCAATACTGTGTTGCGATGTGTTCAGAACACATGTTCATTGATTTTTAATTTTATGACCCGGGTTGGGCTGTTACAAAAGTAGATTAGTCAGTCATCTACTTGGTCAGTCACTTAAGCTGGTTTTTTCACTGGTGAATAGTGGATCTTGTACAGCTCAGCTTGAGGATGAGTATTCAGCTTCAGCGGAGAAGACTGCTCGCACATCAATGAGCACCCTTTCGGCACCAAAGACTGCTCAATTACGTGCAAGCACCCTTCAACCAGACATAGAAGACTGCAAATTTATGTGTGAGCACCCTTCTACCGGCCATAGAAGACTGCAAATTTATGTGTGAGCAGTCTTTTTCACGAGCAGTCTTAGAAGACTGCTCGCACGTAAATTTGCAGTCTTCTATGCCTGGTAGAAGGGTGCTCGCACATAAATTTGCAGTCTTCTATGTCCAGTAGAAGGGTGCTCGCACATAAATTTGCAGTCTCCTATGTCTGGTAGAAGGGTGCTCGCATGTGCGAGCACCCTTCTTAAAAAAAAACTCATCCTGAATACTGATCCTGAAGCTGAGATTAATCGAAAACACTTTTGCATGAGCCCTTGGGGTGGAGTGATGACTTTATTATCCTCTGCCTGTGCCATCGCAAACTTAGCAATCCACCCTCGGGCACATAAAGCTATTGAATACAAGTCAGTTGGTTAATTTTTGTCATATATTCCATACATTAGTATGTAAAGTACGATTGAATATTCTGAAGCGAAAATCAACAAAATCAAATGTTCAAAAAGGATAACAGCAAAAAATATAACTGAAGAATATTTTGTACTGGAGGCAGAAATGAACAGTGTCTTCACTTTGTCTTTTGTGTCTGTATGAAACTGCAAAAGTAAAGCGAACGTCTGTCTATTGTTCCAGGCATAAAACGTTACATTTCTGAATTTGCTCATCTTTTGTTATACCGATCCACAGTTTGGTTGCAGTTGCTTTTGTAGACAACACTTTGATACTTTGTTTTCGTGTCTGTGCGATATTCATAAAGTCTCTTGTGTAATATTTATTCGATGTCGGAAGAGGAAGTGTTTTCAAGTGATTGTCTCCTCTGCCTTTATGCTTTCATAGGATGATCTCTTTGTGAAGATGTTATTCATCCACAAGAACAATTGGATCATATGATTCCAAAGTTTGCAAAAGTAGATCTAAATCAGTACGTCACTGTCGTCATTCCAGTTCCTCGCATTTGCCTATACTTAAAATGATGTTACGAGTTCAACCATAACTATAGCTATTCAAGGATGCGCTGTTGTCTTTCAAATTATTTGAATGTTATGACGGTACTGGTAATCTAAGAAAATTACTGAAATTGCATAGTTTTGAAATACATTGCGTCCACTGATGACGAGACTCTTTATCACTGGACAAAACAATTTCATACTGCATGCCAACTTTGGTCTGTTAAGGTATTATAGTTTCTTTTTTTGCCGACACACAGAAACTATGGTGGTGGATACAGCCAAAATAAAATAGAAATGAAATGTTGAATAAGAAACGTTGTAATGCATACCTCTTCTTTTTTCTTGTCGTATTGCATAACACCTCTCCACAATACTGCTTTCTCTGAAAGGTCAACTGATTCCAATGGTATTTCACATTGTCCCAGGCATTCGTCCTTGGAGTATTGGTCATGATCATATACCAATATCTCTAATGTTCTGTGGGGAAGGTCTTCTGGAAGCACCTCAAATAAAAATTCTTCGTCGAATTCTGGACTCAACGTTTGCTTGTGGATCTTAGTCTGCACCTGCTGCTTGCGATTGGGTTGGATACATAGTTTGCAGTAGGGATCGGCTAAGGATCCTGCTTCATGGGGCACAAGGTCCTGAGCTTGGATGAGCCTAACCGTGAGCAGAGCATTGTCCCAGTTGTAATCAAGTAGTAAATGCAGTGAACCTATGGCGTCCTCCTGAATACTGCAAATAGACTCCTGTCTGCCTTCAACCTGTCAAAAAACAAGAATAAAATCGATGTGAGATATATGAGATATATGTGCATGCATGTGGAAGAAACTCAAAGAAGGACAACAAAACTCCAGTCTCAATCATCGTGTTTCATCATTTGCAATTCGAGGTTCCAATCTGAAGAGGGATGTGGACTACCAAAGAACAGACCCAGTTCTTGAGAAGAGAACAAAATTTTATGCAAACATCGGTGAGCTGAAATAAGTCCACAACTTTACCTTCCTTTATAGATGTGATCTCCCCAGAGGGAATTTTACTTTTTTCAAGATTTACACCGTCGTCTAACTTTACTGTTGCTTTGAATATGTCTAAAGGCACAACACCTTTTTTCCTACAGAAATAAATGAGTTATCTCCGTTATATTTGTGGAGTTTGTTAAAAATGTACCCTTTATGTAATCGATAGTCTGTAAGAAAAGTCTATATTCACATCTATTTGTCTTGCATATTGTCTGTATGTTCTCTTTATTTTTGTGATTTCTGATTTGACAAATAAGGCTCCACCAAAAAATTGCCCAAGTGGAAAGCGGGTCAAATCGTCAAAAGTTGATTAAGGTGTAGCTTACTTAAATCGGGGAAGATCCGACCACTAAAAAGACAAAGAATTTTTCTGTTTATATCTTTCGTTTTTTAAGCTTAGGCTAAGGCACATGGGAAAGCTGCAAATTGCCACTAACACTAACGCCCACAACAGTTACCTTTCAAAGTGGCTTTCTTCCGCAACAAATCTTGTAATGTATTAGAATCCAAAACGAAACTGGAGGCTAAAGGCAAAAGTCCATGCAGTTTGATATTATAGTACATAAAAATAATTTTCTCAGACTGCTACGTTATGGTGCTTTGAAAGATTAATACAATACAAAACTTTTTCTACACGTCATGGTAATGTCATCAGTGTATTGAGAATTTTCGCTCTTTATGACAGACAAGGTAATCATATTAGGTCCATACCCGCGCATCGGCTGTGACCGCCACACCCAGCTGGTTGAAGTACTAATCAGTGTAAAAATACTGCTTTGGTCAACTACCTCAATGTGTGCACTCTCTTTGTTATTTTATATGCCTAAAATAGCCACAGAGTGCCACTGTGTCCATTAAAACAGTCCGTAGCTTATCGAAAAACGATACCGATCATGTGCTTTTAAAAAGCTTTTGGTCTAAAGATTTCTTGCCAACAAGGGGATAAGGGTGAATAATATCCTTATACGTTATGTTTATTCAAAATCTGGCGAACACACGTTGCAACAACGATATTTTTTCTGCTGCATGCATGTGTTTCTTGTTGACTTTTTCAGTCACCGTTACATTGTTAAAACCTTTCAAATTGCCGATGAGTTCATGTCAACGAATTCTCTTCGGGAAATCACCAAGTAAGTGAGCAATTAGACTGAGATGGCATCTTGTCGTAGCCACGGAACTTATTTGGAATTCACTCATTAAGGCTTGATGAGGTCCACACATCTCACAATGTACAGATAAGAAGGTTGATTAAGGAAGAGTGCCGCATTAATCGGATACTTACTTGGAATAGAAATGGTGCGATAATTCAATACAGTTTCACTAGAACTCACAGTGGATACATTAATGTCTAATAGATCTATATAAAATAAACTAATAACATGTCAAAGGTAGTTGTTGCATTCTTAATGTTTTTTCTTCAAATAATAAGATTGCTGTCAAAGTATCAAATCCAGATATATGTCCCCAGGAGTTCACTGCTGCCAAGTAGACGGTGTCTGGATTGTTGCATGATTCGTGACAAGCTTCATGCAAGATTTTCTTGTTTCACCTTTGCAAAAAGTCAAAGCGTGCACAGAGGCGCTTTGGAAAAACGTGACTCTGGAGAGGTGGATTTAGATTTCTCAACTTAAACTGGATTATCTAGGAAAAGACACGAAAATAAATTTGATTCCTGGTAAATTTTACTCTGGTTTCAAAAAAAACATCAAACGGGAATAATTTGTTTTGAACATCTAAGTTTGTTTCCGGTTGGCCACTCTGAAATGCAGCACTCTTGCAGTTACCTAACTAAAGGTTTCCGATACGCTATTCTGTTTAATCCAAATCATATGAACAAAACTTAAAAACCAAGCAAGCACATCAACATTGTAATGAATGCGGTGTATGATTTTCCCTGTGGATGTTCAAGTTACATAAATAATGTACAACAGTGTCACAACAGTGACATTCTATTAGGCTTCTGTTTGATGGGACACAAAAGGTTCATTGAAAAAAATGTAGCATCAATAAATTATATGTTTCAAACCAAACAACATGAAAGAGCAGGATTTGGCGGAAAAAAGTGGAAGCAGTTATTTCGGAGAAAAATCAATTACCTTCTAGGTTTTTAGAATTTTATTTTTTATATCATTTCTACATATTAGACAAATCTTATTTGAAATGTTAGTGAACGAGATAATAATATAATGAATGCATCAACTCTGAACTCAACAGTGGGGTCTCAGGAAATTTTGTGGGGATTTTGCAAATGCAGCGGAGTGGAATCACTTGAGCGAAGCTTTGTGTTTTGTCAGCTAGGATTCTGAGTCTCTTACATTTTTTTTGACTTTGGAGGATGCATTCTCCCACTGTTTGTTCAAAATCGGAAGCAGATTCAAAACTAAACTTGGCACAACTTTTTAAATTTCTTTGGTATATATATATGTTCTCAGAACTCGGCAAGAGTCTCGAGCTCTTATATTGGACTATAGTATATGCATATATTTTTTGAGTACTTAATATTACTTTACCTGATGTTAACCCATAATGCATCATTAAGACCGCAGAAATAATAGTTATACTCTAAAATTATATATTGGGGCCATAAAATCTGATGGTAGGGGGAAGGGGCTCCTTTTGATCCGCCATTGTACCCACGGTTAGTTGAAGATAATCACCAACCTAAATATTAGACTCATCACCGTATCAACAGCTGTCAAAATTTCACGCTTTGATCTATTTGCTGTCAAAACCATTTGCTCTTTCAATAATTCCCGACATATCGTTCACAAATAGCTCTCAAAGAGGATACATTTTCCCTTGGGATAGATTACAACCTCGTGGCAAGGAATGGCTTCTCGTAAATTGTAACGGAAGAAAGTTTCTACTTTTCAATACATCATACATTATAAATTGGGCTTGCTTCTGATCTTCTTACGAAGTGTAAACCATAAGTTATCTATATTGTGCCTCTTTAAAATAACTGTTATCCGTTTCACATTGTCACTAGCAATTCATGATTCTCAATAATTCTCCAATGCCTTCCATTATGGGAAAAGCACAGAATGGTATTTAGTGTTTGAAATAATAGTGAATATGTGGAATATTTTTAAAAAGCAACACAAAAGTTGGCATGAAAGGAGTAATGCCACAAGTTCCAGATTGCCTAGTGTCCTAATATTGTCCATTTTATGTGAAATGTTAAGGTCTTAGTAAGAGAGAGAGGGGGAGAGTAGCAAAACAGCTACATGTAAATGTTCTGTTTCAAAAACTTTAAAAGTCACTTTAAGTCACTCCAATGTCGAGACATGATTTGTAGCGCCACTAAACTTTTTCCTAAATAGGAGGGCACCTGACTTCCAGGGAGTTCAGAGGTAACTATTCGGAGATCGGTTCATTTGTATTCTGATCGGGTGCCTCTGAAATACTCTTTCTTAGGAGCAGGGAGTGAGCTGCTGGTGGAGATACTTCGCTCCGTTTTATTTTGTGTCAGTGAATACTTGCAAGTGCGAATAGTAATTTGTAGCAAATCATGGTACAGCGGTATACTAACATGACAGAACATGTGACATCAATTAAGATATTTTCAAATAAATATTCATCGCTGTAATCTTCGTAGACTGGGCAGTTGAAGCTATTCGAGTTTTCCTAAAATTTTACAAAATTGTCAACATTGCCAACAAAAGCTTATCTGGAGGACATCAAGATAAATTCAGCAAAAAACTGCCTCCAGTGGGGATCGAATTCAAAACCACTTGAGATCTACTCTAATACTTTACTGACTGTGCTAACCAGACATGTTCTGAGACATTTCTGAGCTGAACTTTGTTTCATGCATCACTTCACTTTTTGGATTTGGATCATTTCTAAAATCAGTAGAGCATGACTTTATAAACTTTCAGAGATTCAGACTGACAACCAAATGTCAACTCAGCACAGTTAGTAATGCATCAGAGTAGATCACACTAGGTCCTGCGTTCTATTCCCACCGGAGACATTTTTTTGGGCTGAATTTATTTTGATCTTCCCTATGTAAGCCTCTGTTGGCAACTTTGTATAATTTAGGGAAATCTCGATTATTATCTCACTCACAATATGTTTTGGTGAATGGGTTGAATCTTAGAAAAGAAAGTCATTGGATTTCTTCTTATGGTTTCAGATGAAATAAAGATGGTGCAAAAAAGACGACAGCTCGAAATGAATGGTGTAATGTACCTTATTGTCTCTTAAAATCGAGTGATTAAGTGAGATTACGTGCTCTTCCGGATGAAAGAAGGATGGAAATTTCCATTGATAAATATCAGTGATGTTCCAAATATGACATCACATAATAACAGAAGTAAAGTGATGTGCTAAGCTGTGATTTCGAGAGACTGGAAGCCGTGTGAACATGGTTGCTTTTTGTTCAAATTCGCCATTTCGTCCCACCTTCACCTGTGGTTCAGGGTATCTAATCTGTATGTTGACATTTATGAATTGCGCCAAGTTTCATTAGGTACCGATCGTAAGAATTGTTAGTTATTGGTTTAAAACATGAAATGTCAAATCAAAGATGAAAGCCAAGACGCTGAACAAGTTTGAACGAACTTTTCCAATGGAAAGAGCAGAAGAATGTCATGATTTTTTTTGTAAAGTGCAGATAGTTTAAAGCCGATTATCACGTTCACTTGCAAATTTAATCCCGTATTCTTCGTAATGCATTCAACAAATCAAGACATTGCGAACATGATGCGGAAACGTTTATTTAAACGAAACCGGCAATGAACTAGGGTTTTCACTAAAAATACTGAAACATGCTTCTCAAGAATGTTCCCTAATGTCTAGAAAAAGACTTGTGAATAGAAAAATATCTACATTATTTGAAAACCAAGTCACATAATGGAAGAAATCTAAATTGGAAGCCATCATTCTTCCTTCGTGTTATCTAAATGTCAAGGACATGGACTCACTTAGACCTGCCAATAAACGACCTAATAGACAAGTGCTACTCCTAGATACCGAGTCAATCAGAGACATATAAAGATAGTCTAATTATACACTGGGCTTCAGTATTACTATACAAGATGTCATCACCGCGCAGTTTTCCTTGGACACCTGCTTCTGCGTTTTGATCAGCGTTAATCACAAATTCATGTCTTCTGATAATCAAATGGAAGTGCAAAAGAAGTTCCAATCTGTTCAGATATAATTTGGTTAGTACTCTATAATGCTCTCACCACACCCATGCGTACACATTCAACGTAGTGGCATGGTAATTTTCCTTGCCACATCTTTGACAATAACCAACAATAAGTGCTGTATTGTTTTCTTGATAACAATTTTGGAATATATTTAACAATACCTGAGGGATCGCAAAGAACATTTGAAGCTACGTCACTGATGCCTGATTCGAGGATAAAATCTCTAAATTTAGGGGATTTATCGTCAAATTCTGACATTTACGTGATAGAAAATATCCCTTGGGTACTAAATACAACGTTGTTCTGCAATTGGAGGCAAAGATACCTGCAGTTTCGACATCAAACTGTTTCATGTGCAGAAAAAGAAAAATCAAGATCTGTCAAGTAGTATTAGCAATCATTCTCTGCAGAAAGGAATAAATTGGCCCACAGCTGGATTTGTCCTAATCTCTCCCCAGAAAATATCACTGTTCCGATTATTATAGACCTGAAACTATCTCGTGTAAATTCTTTTCACTACCATTGGTTGATTTATGTGGGGCGCCCACGAGTTTGGATCCCAATGGGAAATCCTGGTATTCGAAATTGATTCACACGAATTATGTTGTGTTCAGTGTCAGTATTCACTAATTTTCTTTACAAATGGACCCCGTCAGGTTCATCCGCAGTGCTGGAATCCCTTTGTATCATTAATTCCCAGTGAATCCTCACTTTTGGACAAAAAAACAACATTACATTCATCTTGAGGACACTACAGAGACAGATTATTAAACGAAATGCTCATCTCCATTAGTTCCAATTGTTCTGCAGGGAATAAAGCTGAACCATTTAGCTGAAAATGTTGAAAGTCTATTTATGGGGCATTTACGGGTTATAAATGTGTAGATAAGAAGTATATGTAATTAAAGAAGAGGCTCATTAGTCAAATAACCCTCTCTGTGGGAGAAAACATTAAAGGTTTCAACGTTTAATGGTGATTACTACTTGTATGTCGTAGACAAGTAATCTACGTGAAATTAAATTATGTGTTGGATCAGCTAGTGTATTTTGAAGTTTGAAAAGAAGGTCGAAGAAAAACCTTTTCAAACAAATTCAGACAATTGTGTTTGTGACTGCAGAATTTAAGAGGATCACAATTTAAAAGGTTCCACCTAAGTTGAAGAATATTGCTGTCTTTTGAACTGATCAAAGTTCGTATATTACTGAAATGGAATTAATATACTGAGTTTTCTTCGTAAAAGTTTACGATATTATTTAGATTTTTCAAATCCAACAGGCCCTCAAAGTTCTTAAATACGAAAAGTTCGGAAGAAATGATTGGAAACTGACTGAAATAAATGCTAGTTAGAAGAAGAATTATTCCTGAAAAGTCAGAGTAATCCATTCTACATTTTCTTTTCATTTCTTATTGCTAACACGTCTCACAAAAGTTTGGATGTTTGTTAAGGGAAGCAGAAGACAGCTGATATAAATCAAATTGCAGCTAGTGGAATCTAATCGTATAAAAACACCAGATCAAAAGAAACAAAATCTATAAGCATCCTGTTCGTCCACACGATCCAAATGTCAAAGGCTGATGCTCAATGTAGCTCAACACCTAATCTGTAAAAATCCCCATGGACCATTACCGTTACATTAAATTTTTTACAAAGGAACTTCGAAATAAGTTTTGTGTACTTTGCCTGGAATCTGTGGGCTATGGATAAGGTTGCTCAGTGTGGAATTTTTTCTTGCCCGCAGTAAGTGGTGCCTAATAGACTTCAATGCAATTGAGCAGTCACATTGATAAATTCGAAACTATGTGAAGAAATTCTTGAGTAGCATATGGGAAACCTGTAAAGATTTTAAATGGTGAGGAAGACAATCCACAAAAAAGAGTCTGACAGAAGCATTACAGTTGCTTTTATTGCTCTGAACAAGAGGTGGTTCTAAAGTTTTAATCGTTACAAATCAACTAATCCATGTAACCTTGAAATGTAATCCTCACATGTCCCTTGATTTGTACATGTAATATCACATTTGCTCATATCAGTTGGTGACAATAAAGAAGAAAACAGTAAATACAAGGGAATACGAGGTTTGCAATAATGCCAATATTGCCAACTTTGTGTGTTTGTAAAAAACTCGAATGTTAATATCTTTAAGAAATGAAACTAAATGAAACAATTTCCTTTAAAAGTAAAATTGCAGCCCAACCATGAAGCAGTCATTGATTAGGTCTATAATTACACGGTTAAGATACACGATGGTGTGTAAAGGGACAGATAGAGATGATTAAAGAAAATTGCCTTAACGATTCTTCATTATCTTAAATTGGGACTTTTAAATAATTTCATAAGAAATTGTGGTTCAACATAAGTCATCCGAATGACTGAAGTCTACACAAAGAGATAGATAATGAGGGGTGTTCACTCAAAAGATTATATCAGGAGCAGGCACTGTTCCCATTAAAAGATATGCAATGAAAATGAAAATGGTTTTAGAGAAGTGACACAATCACAGGTAGCATTCAAATGGAACTGCTGACTTGTTACCAGACTTTCAAAGACAAAAGTGAGCACTCTTCCAGAAAATATTCAATTTCTAGATCAGAATTTTCGTAGATAATGACACGATAACAGTTTTAAATTACCTTAAAAATGTAAATTCTCATATTCTGCAAATTAATATGAAATTATCTGTACGTTGATAACCCAAAAGGAGTTTTTAGCATACAATATAATAAGTTTCACGGTAGGTATTCCACACAATGTGATCTTGTAGATGTAAGACCCTGATTAGTTAATTAAATTCAACAATCGGCGCAGAGTCAAAACAATGCATCAAATACACAGTTAAAGGTTTATTCTTGGGATTTACAATGAAAATAAACTTTGAGACTAATGAGAATAATGAGACTAAACCTTTAACTGTGTATTTCATTAATTAATATGAAACAACTATAAAAATCAGGGTTATTTTAGATAATAGTCTTTAAAGTGTTGATTTGACTAACAATAGTTAATGAGGTTACCCACAGAAATACTGACATAACAATTGAATATATGTCGTGCCAGCAGAGCGAGGAGGTACGCCTGCTGGCAGTCAACCTTAACTCGAGCCTCTCCTGTCAATCG
>JBCAUG010362821.1:0-31925 GCA_038406175.1 Haplosyllis leylae
AAAGGGTCATCTATGGAGGAGTAATTACGTAATCCCCTGAATGGGGGGATTACGTAATTACTCCGCCATAGTGGCCCATATATCTCTCCTGCATGCCCTGTGTAACCGCACACCATGTTACTGAGAATAGCTGGAATTATATTGGAGCGAAAGCGAATGCAAAAGCGATATCGCTTGCGATGGATACGTATATTTCCTGGTTGTGTGTTTATATCAAATAGCGGCAAAGATCAAAGAAATTTTCGCTTTCGCTTTCGCGTTCGCTGCAATATAATTCCACCCTAGGCTGAGTGGAGATGGTGGAGACACTTAGATCCCAACCTGTGCATCCTACATACCCTGCCTGTCCTTCTCACCCTGCATGCCGTGTACACTCTTTATGCCCGTACAACCCCTGCTATTAAGGATTATTCTGAGTAGAACAAGTCTTAAGCACCATTTGTCTACAGAGATGGTGAGGACATTTGAATTCCAACCACTCAGAGGTAGTGGATGCACTAAAATATTTCTGTGTCCTGCTATTAAGAATTATACTGAATAGCATGCCCAGTGTGCATATCCTGCATATCCTATGTGTCATGCACACTCTGTATGTCCAAGAGATTTGCCAAGCAGAGCGAAATTAAACTACTTTCACCAATATTAACTATTTTACTATTCTGGATCTTTTGTCACTTTGCGTCTTCTTCAGTTCAGTTACCTCCTCAGAGGGGTTAGCAGTCAGAGCATGTAGATTCCATCTGTAGGGGGTGACAGCAGTTGTTCATGGGTGTTACTTCATGCACTGGGCCACATTTTGGGTAAAACAAGAAAGAATTCACCTCCTTGGCTGGAGGGGGTCAGAGCAGTAGGAAAGACACCAGACTTCATACTTGAACACTTTATTGGCTATCCAGCAAATATTCAATCATAGTTGACAATTCTAGCACTAAATCTAGGAAAACCTAAAAAACCCTGCAATTACAATAAATTAGGTATTACAGTCACAATCATCTATTTTACTCTAAAATCTTTATTGTACAGGTTGCAAGTTAATTTACTTTACAAATGACAGAATGAGGAGGTGCCAGCATGGCCAGCTCAGGACTAGGCTGGGAATGGCCAGATTGCATGAATCTGGGCATTTCCAGCCATTCCAGGCCATGGGATCTATCCCCTTACATACCTGAGAAGTCCTTAGTGCATGGGGTTGATGTGAATAGTCTGGTGTCCCAATGGGTGCTCAGGGCTTTTATAGGCAGGAAAGTGCACCATCATATTCTTACATCACACAAAATAGTTCCCACCAAGGAGAGGAGTTGGAAATTGCCTTTTGGCATTTTCCCAGGTAGAATACAATTTTAGTTAAGCCCTGGTAGTGTTTCCAAGCAGTTTAAGCCATTGCTGACACAGTTATGGGATTGAGGGGGTATGAATATGCACACTGAGTGCAGTACTCAGTCCAGACATGATGTCATCACTCTGGGTATTGATTGGCTCACTCATACATCATACCACTCTGTCTAGATGTTACGTCATTTACATATGACAACTCAAGCCTAATTGGTTGGAATTACCCATCACGAGTGATCCTTGAGGAGGTAGACTGTTAAATGCCCTGTATGCACTGTGGGACCTGATTTCCATGCTTCCGGGTATTTTCCAAGTATTTAAGACCTGACTCCTCAAGCTCAGCTCGTGACACTACTATTTGTACTTTTTGTACACAGGGGTACTTAGAGGTCGCAGTCATTAGTGGTCAGGACTAAACCACTATTTAAACTTTTGGTTCTGAGAGGTTGGTATGGGCACTTGACGCCTAATCTGTATGCCTTGTTTGCTCCATCGAAATCCTCTTAGCCTGCTCCTCCACACAACCATTTTCTCTAATATGAGGTATTCCTATATAACTCCCACGAGTCACCTAGTGAAACTTTCATTACCTAATGTTTAATTTCAAAGATGCCTAGGAGTGATTTGGTAAAACCTGAAGGAGAAACTGTATTTTCTCATGGTATTTTTATAATAGCTGCTGGAGTATTTTATATATATGCAAGATAACTTTCTTTTGTGGATATAAACAGTATATATTTCAAGAAGGTACTTCACTCTTCAAAAGAGAGATACTGTGATGGATCCTAGACGACCCTCCAAAGTCGCCACTGAGATATCTGCCGGGTATCTGTAACGGTGAGCCTTCACCGTTAAGGTATTTTTCGTGTCTTTTTTGTCTTTTCATGTCTTTAATGTGAACAACCAAGCATCTTGAAGTCCTAAAGATCCACCACCTTGTGGCCTTTTGGTGATTCCAATGAAATGTGTGGTCCAGGGATGATCAGGTCCTTTCGTTGCAGTGCTATAACAGGAGTTTCTGCATGCTATTTCAAGGGGAATGCTCCTGTTTTGCCATAATATTGCAAGGTTTGTGTCTTTTCTTGTCCCTGCATTTCATATTTCATGCCCAGATTACCACATTATGGTTTGTCTTTAATTCTGATGGATTTGTGTGAACCTGGCTCACCCCAGGGATTTCAGTCTTTTATAAAGGTAGGTTCCACTTTGTCAGTTAACTTTCAGTTTCAAATAGTCAGCCTAATGGCTCATTCACACTGCATGGAACTGGAAACGGGACCGAAAAAAAATGGGTTTGTATATATTATGCACAATTGTACACACTACAGGGGACTGAGACTGGGAATGGGAATGGGAGCAGGAACGGAAAATGGGTTCTATACCCATTTTTCCAGTCCAGTTCCCAGTCCCGGTCCTGCTGTTCCCATTCCCAGTCCCAGTTCAGTGCAGTGTGAATGAGCCATTATAGTTAACATGCCTTTCCAGTAATCTACTAAATTTCAAGGAAAAAATCATCAAATATTCAGATATTTTGGTATATTTCTATTCTATTTTGTTGTGTACATAACGTTCAGTCATTTTAAGTGAAAATTTAGTAGTTTTTAGGGTAGTCATGTGAATTTGGTCTCAGATGTGAAAGGCCAGTTTCCTTTTGAGTATTGGCCACAACAAATCTGTGTCTGTATTCACACAAGTAGCCTTTTCAACTAAAAATTGGAGTATTTTGTGGAGTATTTTCAGTCTTTTGTTGCATCTCTTAAGATCTGGTTGTAACTTGAAATTTCACATCTATTTGAATGCTTGTTGTTAACAACTGTTCTAATATCTATTTTAGTCATGTCCTGGGGTCTTGCAATTTGAACTTGCAATTGTGTAGGCATATTACACAAAAATATTTCAATACAAAAGATTCTGGCTAAGATTTTGACAAATTTGTGCTTTTGGTTAGGTTTGCAGAAACACTAGTTTGTAAACCAGGGGTTGGATCCACTGGAGGCCCCAGAAACTCTTGCATTTTTAAATTTTTACATAAAAATATTTAGACTTTTTTATGTAATGAAGTATGAAAAAAAATGTACTTCAATCTTTACAGAAAAGGTAGGTTATGGCTTGAGTTAATGTAATGTAGAGGTATGCACATACAAAAATGGAATGATGAGATGAGTAAGTCTAAAAGAATTTGAAAGCAATATTCATGCTGAGGAAAGCAAGGCTGGAAAATTCTTTAAATAATATAAATTTAGGGCCCTAAAATCCACTGTTAAGCTCTTAAATTGTATTCTGGGGCCTCCAAATCTGGGGGTCAGGGGGCCTGGGCCCCTGGAGCCACCCCTGGATCCACTAGTGTTAAATACTTGGATTATATAAATTATGCGAAAACTGTAAATTATATTTTACTAATAATACTTGAGCTTTTCACAATAGGCGTTTCTGTCAGAATATCTGACAGATCTCTGCGCAGGGAAGAGCAAAAAAAAATTCGTCAAAAATTGCCCCCAGTGGGGAGAAATCTGTTGGGCAGGAGATTTCTGAAGTGAGCTTTGTTTCATGCACCACTTCACATGTTGGACGTTGTTCATTTCTAGAATCAATAGAGCATGACTTTATAAAGGCCATAAAGATTCAGGCTGGCAACTGAATGTTGGCTTAGCTCAGGGGTAGAGCATTGGTCTCAGGATCCAGAGATCCTGGTTTCAAATCCCACTGGGGGCAATTTTTGACGAATTGTTTTTTGCTCTTTCCTGTGCAAAGATCTGTCAGATAATCTGATAATCTGACAGCAATGCCTATCGTGATATTGTCAACAAAAATGTAATATTTACAATTGAGATCTGTACTTCTTTCATTCATTATATCATTAGGCCATTCAATAACGACATCACAATACAACATCATAGCATGAATCAGATACCCAATCCGCAAGGTTACTGTTTCATTACCGACCGCGTACGTAGTACGAGAGGAGGATATGTTGTCACAGGTGTATGTCTGTTAAGGGAGGAATGGGGGGAACCCGAGCCAGGTCCGGCTGGGAGGGGGGGTACCCAAGCCAGGACAAGCTGAGGGGGTCCCCAAGCCAGGTCAAGGTGGGGGATACCCAAGCCAGGTCCAGCCAGTGGGTCACGGGGTGGTTGGGTGGGGGGTGCCCAAGCCAGGTTACCTGGGGGGGTACCCAAGCCAGGTCCAGTGGGGGTACCCAAGCCATGTCAAGCCAGAGGGTACCCAAGGCAGGTCAAGCTGGGGGTACCTGGGGTACCACCGGCTGGGATGGGGTAGCCCCCCCCCCCCCCGGGATAGGACAGCAAATTGCGTACTTGCTACGCGGCGGTTGGTTTGCCTCTTGCGTTCACGCCGGAGAACTTTCTTGTTTTGTCATTTTGACGCATTTCTAAATGTGTTCATTTAGCAGAGAATGCATCCCCACTTTGAAATGCATTCAGAGAAGGAATGTCGTTTATCGTCGGGTTATTAAAAGTGGCTTTGCTACTTAAAGTTGCTGTACTAACTTGACCATAAATCATGGAACAAATTATTGACCAATATCATTTTGGGGCAGCCTCAATATTTGAATTTTTGAATACTAAGTATTAATAAATTGCCGTTGTATTATGCTCAACACTGGTATGGCGAAATTTCTCACTATTGCATATGTATTAATTGCTAAATGTTTATTTTGTTCTCCCCAAAGGTTTCTATGGTCAACTGAAATTCAGGATGCAGTGGGCATAATACCTTGCAATTGACTGTTCAGTTGTGGTAAAGAGATCAACAATAGCCTTTATTGAGTGAGGCAAGACTCTATATTTTTGATGTTTGGTTTGGTTTTTTGATGCTGTGATGTGGTTGTTTGATTGGTTGTTTGCTTGCTTGCTTGTGGTCATTTACAAAATTTAGAAAATGGATTTCAGAAATTACAAACCAAAATATGTTTCAGACCATTCTCAACAACTTTGAATTTTACACCCTGGACCCTCCTTTCTCCCCCTCCCTCTCCCACTCCAAAAATTAGATAACTAACACCAGATTTGGTCTGATGTAACTTCAGACCGAAAATATTTTTTAATTTTGTCCAAAATGTTTTCGTCCAAATTTTTTTTCATCAAATTTGAAAGATATTGAAACCAAAATGTGTTTCACGAGATTTGATTAAATTTTTGTCCAAAAATTCTTTTCAATCATATTTTTAAAAAATAATAATTGTTACGTGGCGGCAAGTCAAAAGAAGCTCGCCAGAAGTGAGTACAGCAAACTAAAACCAAGGTTTTTGCTAATTTTTGCTCGATAATTGAATTTAAACACGTTGAATTAAGGTGGCCTGGATGGAACATTTGTCAGTGTAACCGGAAGTACAAAAGTGACCATTGCGCTGGGATGTAAAACTTTAAGCATTCACCCTATGCATAAGTCGGACATTGAAAAACAGCCACTAATCAATAAAAACCATATCATTTTGCCATCCAATTAGAGACTGGTTGACACCAAAATATATTGTTCAAATTAGATTGCAATTAGTGTCAAAAAAGATCCGATTGCACTGTAAATCAAGTAGGTCTGTTGGTGTACTATTTATTGATTCGAGTTTGTAGGTTCGTCTTGTCTAGAGAGTGCAAGATTTTTCGAAACATACTTTGAAGATAGACTATGCAGTTTGACAATGATAAGTCATTAGCAGATATCGATGAAATTACATTAAGCGAAATACTCCATTTACACTTTAATACTTCAGTTTCTCCTGAATGACTGTCAGCGAATTCATTGAATTGAGTGACAAACTTTTTGCAACCTATCGTGTAAGAGACAGAGATGTTAGCATAGCACCCGCAGGACACGGTAGCAGAGAAGATCTTTAAACTGACCCCAATTCATGCTTCACTGATTTATCAGATTCGCTGAATTCACTGATTTCAATTAAAATTCTGCATTTGGGAAAAGTTCCAATAGAGGCTATTTGCCAATTCCAAGACGCAATTTATTTGCATTCCCTACAATGCATATCTCAGAATCTGAATCAAAACCTTGGACATTATAATATCTCCACTGAATTTACCACGGCGAAAACACTGTAGCTTGGTTCGTCACTGGGTTCAATATAAAAGTGAACCAAATGTATATGCTCCTCAAATCTTTACTGGAACTACCAATTTTCTAATTCATGATGTCACAATTTTCTTTACTTTTATAGTTACATCATGGTAAATGTTTCATGAAAACAACACTGCTGACATGTGTGGTAAATGAACCATTTAACTAATTGACCTGTCTTGCGTATTTACATTTGATAGTTTATCACTTTCAGAAATGTCCGTGGTAGATTCTTGATGTTACAGTTAGAATTATTCGGGCGGCCAAAAAAATGTACCTGTCGTGTCTGCAGAAGAAAATCATAATTTTTTAAATATCACTAGTCTAGTATTTCCAAGAGAAAGAAAACTTGATTACTCATTCTACGTGTTACAAGGAACAACTTTACTTTGAACATTGCTAGAGCTTGTTCGCAGCGTTTTTTGATTTTTTCTTTTTTCCCAAAAAATCACTTGGCATACTTGAATTTTTCCATGGCACTTAGAACAAGTGAAATCTTTTTCCCATAGACTTAAAATACTATTTTTTCCAAAATTGATTTTTCTTTGATTTTTTCCACGATATTTTTTCCATTTTGGAAAAAATAATTTTTCCAAACTGCAAAAACGCTGCAAACAAGCTCTAGCATCATTTACACCTTGAAGAAACGATTCATCATCCTAGTCCTGGTTAATGTGTTTTGACCCTCGAATATATCACAAATGTGTTTGAAATATGATTTTGAAACCTGCAGTGGACTGGTATCCGCAAATTAAGAAAGATTCGTTCCACAAATGTCGCACGTCTTAGCGCCATGTAAAATATAAAATATAAGAGATGTATGTTCAAAAGAAAGAATTGGCTACCATAACCTAGTCAATGATCCAAACGACAATCCCATGTTTCTGCTTTGAATGTAATGCAGACTTTACTGGGAATTGCGAAGATTTTAGTCTTGAACTTAGATTCTTCAGTTAATATTCTTGAACATAAACGGAGTGGACCCTTCTCTGTTGCGAAATGTGAATTCAATTGTTGTTTATGTTTGATCTATCTCTCAAACTGAGCCTTTGTTGCCAATATGAATAATTTAGTTGTGGGTCTACAATTGAAATTCCAAGCAATTAAAATGTCATAAATGTGATTTTGTTATCGAGACATTTGTCACTTAAGCCTGTATTACTGCCACGTAATGATTTGCGTATAATTTCATCGTGATTTCTAAGGTTAAAGAACACGATTAAGATTAAGTCCAGCAAGTCTTTTTGCTGTCTGGTCTGGTTTTTAGCTGGACAACTTGCGTGACTTCCGGCAATGTTTTCATAGCATTCAACGTCGAAAGTTTGATTGTCTGTGGCAAATGTTCACTGACAGCTATTGAATAAGGATTGAATGGACCACATAGCTTTAAATATATGTTCCAGTAAATCCAGAACACTGCGAAGGAATTTCCAGTCACGACAAAGTATCAAATGAAAACTCCCATGAGCACAGCACAGACATATGAAGACAAATTGCGCCCCATCGGGCCCCAAATGCCAAGTTCTTCAGAGAAAGGAAACGGATGATTTATTTAGGTCACACTCTCATACTTCGACTTCTGTATGTAGCAAGAATATTGATGAGTGGTTTTCGGCATTTTGAGATTTTTGTCCATTTTAATCACTGATATCTTATTGGAAAACTGAGGATTATAGTAGTTAGCGTAAGATTTTTTTGTCACTGTCGTTTTTTAAGTTATTATTTTTTAGATTACATCTGTTTCGGACTCCTGTTTTCTAATGTATTGTTAATCCGAGAAGAAAAGAGCACGCCTACTAAGGTATGCAATCCATGTTTGTTCATGAGTAGTTCAAACCTTTCAAATTGCCATTTCAAAATTAAAGTACTAAGACCATTTAATATCGGCGCCTGTAGCAAATACCTGTGAAAGTGTCGGATTGGTTTTGGAACAAACAGTTTTAAGATGTAATTTAGATGTCATTTAGTGTTAAAATGTCATCGCGGGCAATATACAGTGTCATTTCGATGCAATTCAGTGCAACATGGTGAAATACAATTCAAATTAGTGACATTTTAACAACTTCTCAATGGTATTTGAGTTACAAAACAACATCGTATGGAGTTTTCTATAGAATATCATGTTTACCATTGATGCTGTGTTAATTCAGACCAAATTCTACTCAGTTTGACACCAGCTGGCAGTGACCAGTGCGCCTACACTCTAATAAAAAGTGTTTAACTAACATTATAAATTCTGTTGCAGTCAGCACTTTCAGTGCCAATTTTAATCCCTTACACTCCTGATAGCATTTTGTAAATGTATGCATATTAAAGAGCAGGTTCTAAGCTTCAATGTGGTGTCTCATATCTGAAAATTGGTCAGGAATTTACTTCACTAGAGCCATGTTTCTAATTCTACCTTAAATACTGAGTAAATGTAGTCCTAAGCTTCAAAATTAGTAGTCTTACGTCAAAATCAGACAAGAAATAATTTCAGAAATGAGGAAAATGTGAGGCAGCCTAAAATTTTTACATGATCAGGATAAATTTCACAACTTAGGACTGCATCTACTCAGATCCAGTACAGGCATTGCCCCATGAGTAGTTAATAAGAAGAAACCCCAATCCATTGAGACTGTCACCATGACTAGTACTATCACAATTCCAAAAGGAAGTCTCCCAAATAGCCAATGAGGAACTGGCATACTCTATGCTATATGGTGATAAAAATGTAAACATAAACCACCTAAAAATGAGTAGTTTGTTAACATTGATGAAATGATCACAGATGATCCAGTACAGGCATTGCCCCATGAGTAGTTAATAAGAAGAAACCCCAATCCATTGGGACTGTTACCATGACTAGTACTATCACAATTCCAAAAGGAAATCTCCCAAATACCCAATGAGGAACTAGCATACTCTATGCGATATGGTGATAAAAATGCAAACATAAACTACCTAAAAATGAGTAGTTTTTTTAACATTGATGAAATGATCACAGATGATCATGTCAGTATTTAAGGAAGAATCAGAAACATGGTTCTACTGAAGTCAATTCCTGACCAATTTTCACATATGAGACACCAAATTGAAGCTTAGAACCTGTTCTTTAATATGTATACATTTTAAAAATGCTATCAGGAGTGTAAGGGATTAAAATTGGCACTGAAAATGCCAACCTCAGCAGAATTTATATTGTTAATTCAACACCTTGACAGAATCCATTTAAACATCTTTTTTAAGAGTGTATGTGTGACCAAGATCCTATAGAGGTCTTCACAGAACAGTCGTTCATTCATAACGTATAATATTCCAAAAAGTCTCCATACGTAAAAGAACAATTCCACATTCACTTGAACATTTCTACTGAAAGCATGTGAGAACATCATGCAGCAGGGCAATAGTCAAGATGTTAAGCAGGTTCACACTGGGTGAAAATGAGTTCTATTGGGGTTTTTTCCTAAATGGAGCAGAGCTTTCAGTAAATTCAGTGAATTCAGAGAATCTGAGAAATCACTGATGCATGAATTGAGTTCAATTTAAGGATCATTTCTGTGGTGCTCGAATACAGTAATCCTTTTTCTTTAAATTAGATTATTTTTGTTATTGAATTCAGCGAATTCAGTAAAAAATTTAGGAAAAACTCGATTAAGTCATGA
Organism: Haplosyllis leylae; assembly: GCA_038406175.1. Classification (NCBI taxonomy): domain Eukaryota; kingdom Metazoa; phylum Annelida; class Polychaeta; order Phyllodocida; family Syllidae; genus Haplosyllis; species Haplosyllis leylae. The sequence goes on from JBCAUG010362821.1 coordinate 10,059, forward strand.
ATATGTATTGTGGACAATGTACGGGCCAGTGTGTTACACTTTCCTCTAATGTGGGAGCGAGGATTACATTCTCTCTGCAGTCAGATTTAAAGCTCAGAAATTAATTTTGGTTTTCCAGCAATGGAAAGTATCAGTAATACAAAGGATTTTCTAATTATTTTGAGAAACTAAGAATAAAAATTGCTTCAATTTTGCAAACATTGCATTCTTGTGTATGCTTCTAAATAACACCTGCTGTACTGAGCCTCGCTAATTGGGGATAAAATACAGCTGATGGTGTGGGATAGCTCCACAAGATACTAGACCAAGAATTTCAGTTGTTGAGTCAAGTTTATTTTTTGTCATTTACTAAAAACTGCATAACCAATAAACAAGTAGAAGTAATTGTTAAGATGGTATTTATGTCTACCGAATGACGAAATTCAGCAAAGAATCTGCAAAGATTCGCCAAACATAATTTCCTTTACGAAAGCCGCACTAGGTTACGGTCTTTTGGTTTTTATTCACACAAGACAAAGAACCATTTGCCAATCAGTTAAGTAAGTATCATTTAATTCTAATTAAATGTATTTTACTCCGACATGAGCAAGATGCATCAAGGCCAACAGCACCAGACAGCAATAAGGCTGATCATGACGTCAAGTACGTAACTACATCATTTTCAGCACGAGGAGTGTCTCAATCGTCACTTTTAAATATTTTCGACACAAGATAGGATCTACCCAAAACAATTCCAAAAACCTTTGGCGTTGTGGGCTGATCTGTCACCTGAATTGCTGGTAACAACTTCCAGCAATATGAAGAGAAGAACAAGGAAACAAGAAGCAGGAGTAAACTCCCGTCACTTGCAAGAAGAAGTGAATGAAACAACAGAAGAGGACTCGCAGCCATCTTCGGACTCTGTTGCCAATGTAAACAATGTCGTGGTCAAAGGCAACAAGAAGGAGAGCAAGCGCAAATCGAAAGACAAAGCATCTAAAGAAACCAAAGCAACTCAGAAGAGGAGAAAACATCCCTCTGGAAATGAAACTCAAATGATTAGAGATCAGACAAGTGAGATTGAGCCAGAACATGAAACAAGTTTTGTCAAAGGAGAACATATTGTTAGAATGTCAGTACCTCCAGATGAAGAATCAGATTTTCTTCGGGAAAATCAGTCTGATTCTGAAGATGAAATCTCCATGGACGGGGCCAGCGAACATGAAGTGTCAGAAGAAGGAGATGAAGGTGAAGAGCTGGACCAGGGACAACCGGATCAGGAGGATTTGAGAGGTAGATCTAGGTCCAGATCAAAAGGTGGCAGCAGATGACAAATGGATCAGCAGTCCCCGGCAGGTCGTGCAGAAGCATCGCAACAAAGAAACTTGGAAAAAATTGACTCAGAACTTTTTGGGAAAATTCAGGAGCTGCATGATATCATGGCTGAAGGTGGCATGAAACAGTCTGCAAAATTACTGGCTAAGTGTGCATCCATGATGCCAAATAAGAAGGAAAAGGGGAACGGCGGAATCACAGGTGAGAACAATAATTCAAATATTATGGGTTCCAAGTCAATGGAAACTATTTATGATAATGCAGTCCCTACACAGCGTAATAGTTCTTCATCAGAGGAGGAGTTTCTCTTCAATTCTAGTGATGAATTTCTATTGAACGATACCTCAAGGCGGAATTCTGATGAAGTTCAACATGAGCGTAATAATATTGCAGGGAACTCATGAGGGCAGCAAAGGAGACATCTACAGATGGGTGGAGTGCGTGACCAAGAAAGACCAGTAGAACTTGAGATGGACATGGAAGTTGATCGACCGGGAACATCAGCACAAAGGAGGGAAAAGACTGCCATGGAGATGGTAACACAGGCAGAGAATGCAAAGGCCAAGATCTTTGCAACTCCAGGTAAAAATAATAATAATGTTTTTACTCCATCGGTTTTGGTAGATGAAAATTACATCACAGTTGGAGCGCATCTGGATGAATTGACTATCAATAAAATTCAAGAAGGTTTGTATGTCGATTTTGGAAAACTTATACCTAGAGATAGAGTCTTGGCTGAAGAGGATGGAAGACTAGAGATGGTGGTAAGGAACGGTAGGACTTTCTGGACCCTGGCATTCCGTGTTTTTGCCAATATCTACACCAAGGCCAATCCATCCAGAGTGGCTGAACTGATTGAATATAATCACATTATCCATACAGTGTCCCTCACCTATGTCTGGGAGAATGTATATAACTATGATAAAGAGTTTCGACTCCATATGGCAAGAAATCCTTTCAGAAGCTGGGCCATGATCTTGCAGCAGGCCTGGTCTCTGCGTCTGAAGGACAGGCTTCCTTTTGGCAATATTAACACTGGACAATCCACCCCTGGACAGGGCAGGGGAAAGGTTAATGAACCTTGTAGAAGGTTCAACCGAGGGCGATGTAATTTTGGAACCAACTGTCATTATGAGCACCGATGTTCTTATTGTTTTAAATATGGGCATGGAGCTGTTAATTGCAGAAGAGCAGCAGGGGACCACAATAATAAAGGTAACCATAAAGGGGGAACTGAGAAGAAAGATTTCAATGAGCATCGTAGTAGAAGTCCAGCAGGAGAAAGTAAGGAAGCATCAAGAAGAAACTGATAAGGTAATTGGGAGGGAATGAGCAGAGCCACTGGCGCTGGGGACCATTGTGTTTATTTAATTATCCTGCACTCCCATACCCATTCTCCCATTCAGTTTACTTCATGTTGTTGTATCCACAGTGAATAGAGAGCACCGTAACAACACATCAACATGGTATACCAGCAAGCAGTATCCGGAGGGGAATTATATCTGGGACAATATAGTCACACCAATCAATGTTGACAAGTATCAATATTATCTACTGCAATCTAAATTTGCTCCTGAAAAGACCCAGGCACTTTTGAGAGGTTTTCAACATGGTTTTGACATAGGTTACAGGGGGCCTCTACAGAGGAGAGACTATGCTAATAATATTCCAATAACAGTGGGATCACAGGAAGAGATATGGCAGAAGTTAATGAAGGAGGTGAGATTAGGCAGGCACACAGGTCCATTTGACTACATCCCTTTTGAGTTTTACATGCAGTCTCCAGTGGGCTTGGTGCCGAAAGATGAAAATCAAACCAGGCTTATATTTCATCTGTCCTACGATTTTGGCAAGGAGATGCATCAGTGGAGTTTAAATTATTTCACTCCTGCAGAATGGTGTACAGTGAAATATAATGACCTGGATTTTGCAGTCAGAGCATGTTTAAAACTCATAAAGGATGAGTCAAGCAATCAATCGGATGAGGCTGTATCACTTTTCTTTTCGAAAAGTGATCTGAAGAGCACTTTTAAAATCCTCCCTATCCTCCCAGTGCAGAGACCATATCTGATGATGAAGGCAATTAATCCTGAGACAGGCAGGTATTATTACTTCCTGGAGAAGTGTCTTCCATTCGGAGCCAGTATCTCATGCGTGAAATTTCAGCTCTTTTCTGACAGCCTATGCCACATATTTGAATATATCACAGGAAGACAATATTCCTGTTGTAACTACCTGGATGATTACCTTTTCTATGCAACCAGTAAGGGGACCTGCAACTTGCTGGTAAGACAATTCTTGCATTTATGTGAAGAAATTAATTGTCCAGTCTCAATGAACAAAACTGAGTGGGCCACTCCTCTGATTGTTTTTCTTGGTATTCTGTTAAATGGAAACAATCAGACTCTGTGTGTACCTGAGGAAAAACACATCAAAGCACTGAATTTGCTGAGGTTCACAGTGGAGCGGAAGAAGGTAAATATAAGGTTTATCCAGAAACTCACAGGGACTCTTAATTTCCTAAACAGGGCCATAGTACCAGGTAGAGCATTCACGAGAGGTATGTATGGCAAACTGAAGCTGGTAGATAAAAATGGAATTCCTCTGAAACAATACCATCACGTTTGGCTGGGATCAGCTTTTGTGCAGGACTGTAGGATATGGGAATACTTCCTTCAGCATGCTGATAGTAACCATCTGTGTAGGCCTTTCATTGATATCAATAAATTTTCCAGTTCACGAGAATTGAATTTCTACTCAGACGCGAGTCTCAATGAAAAGCTGGGAATGGGGGCTGTTTTTGGAAACAGATGGTTGATAGCTCAATGGCCAAGGGATTTCATGAGGAAGTATAAACCTTCAATTGAGTTTGTTGAATTATTAGCCTTAGTGGCCACAATGCTTACTTGGAGTCATCTGCCTCAATTGCAAAATACCAGAGCGATAATCTTCTGTGATAATGAGTCTGTGGAAAACATGGTAAACAATTTAGCAAGCAGTTGTCCGCAGTGTTTGAAGCTAATCAGGTTACTGACCCTCAGTAACCTATCAGCCAACAGCAGGGTTTTTGTCAAACATGTAGCCTCATCAAAAAACATCCTTGCAGACGCGATTTCAAGACTGGATTTTCCCAGATTTTGGAGAAATGCACCGAGCACAATGAATAAACGACCAGATACAATTTCCCCAGCGGTTTGGCCGGTGGAGAAAATATGGAATAAACCAATTAACCTTTTGTTTAAGTTATAGATAACTAACAACTTCAACCCAACTTTAAAGCTGTTATTCATTATTGCAGATGACAAGAAAAACCGCAACTGCACCAGCACTGCTGAGACCTTTTCATCCTCTGGAGACTCGACAATTTCAACGGCGATAGTCAAATCAATTGTAGATAAGTTGAGATATCAACAAAATCGATCATCTACATGAAAGGCTTATTACAAGATTTGGAAAAAGTTTAATGAGTTCTTCATTAAATTAGATTTTAAACTGGAGACATGGGAAGAGCGATTAATTCTTTTCGTTGGCTATCTTATGGATAAAAACAGAAAATCAGCCACCATCAGAAGCTACATGTCAGCTATCAAAGCGGTACTGCGAGATGATGGACAAGAGGTATCTGAGAACTTATACTTGGTGAAAGCATTAACCAAAGCCTGTAAATTTCAAAATGACAGGGTGACAGCAAGACTACCAATTAGGAGAAATTTAATGGAGCTGATTGTCAAAGCTATACCCAGGCTGTTTACTACACCGCAACCCTATTTGACTGCATTGTACCAAGCTTTGTTCACCACTGCCTATTTTGGTCTCTTCAGACTGGGAGAATTGACAACCAGTGCTCATGTAGTCAAAGCCAGAGACGTTCATATTGGTAGAAATAAAAAGAAAATGCTTTTCATTCTCCATACCTCGAAAACTCATTGGACTGATAAGAAGCCACAAATTATTAAAATCTCCAGTTCTGAATACCCAGTGCCAGGGAAGAAGGTTCTGGGATCAGAACACAAATTTTGCCCCTTTAAGATTTTAAAAAAGTATGTCCGTCTCAGGAAAGAGAAGAAGAATGGAAGTGAGCAATTTTTTGTCTTTAAGGACAGATCTCTGGTAATGCCTCAGCATTTCAGAAATATGCTAAAATCAGTGATAGCCATCCTTGGCTTAGTTAGTAAAATGTATGATTCAAGAAGTTTCAGATCTGGCAGAGTGATTGACCTCCTTGATTTGGGGGTCAGTTTGGAGATGGTCAAGAAAATTGGCCGTTGGCGAAGTAATGCGGTGTACACTTATTTGCACCAGTAATTTTGAACTGTCAACTTCAAGCATTTTTATCTTTCCATACAAATTGATAATTTATTTTATGACAGGAGGTGTTAGAGCAGTGAACAATTTATGGCTCATTGGAGATGCATTCCTCAACGAGATCTTTCATGTGCTACCACAACTCAGACACAACACACAAGCTGCAAAGAAACAAGTACCGTTCGTCTACGATTTCTATAATATGTCTTGCTACACTCCAAACCCTAATTCACTAATTACAAATGTACTTAGTCACTTGGTCAATTGCTTGATCAAAGCTCTCAACAATGCTTTGAAACTACCTCATCTCATTGTAATTATACCCAACATGGATCTCTGCCATTTCTTGTACGACAGATACAATGTAAATTTGGATGACTTTAGATTCTTGTTACGGGAGGCCATCTATTGGATTCTGAATCAATTTGTGCATGCCATTGATGCCAAAAAGGATAATTTTATGAGGCGAAAATTAGGTGCTGTAATTGGGTCAGAGCCAAAGTTGGTCTGGGTTAAGGCTTTGTATGGAATGAATAGTTCCTCCGCCACAATGGACATTTGCAAAATTTTCAATCAAGAACTTGAGTCGCTTCTTTGTGGCAAGGAAAATTGTTTCATACTTAGCATAAATAAGTCTTTAAATGATCACAGCTACTTTGATGCCAGGAATGCTTTGTGGTTTGGGTCACACTGCCTTCTGGTCAGAAACTGACCATATGTTAGAGAAATTTGACAAGAAAAAGGTGTCTCTAGTACCTGTCACAGCACCAGGTGTTTCGACAACTGCGTCTCACATCGCACCAAATGTGTTTCAGAGGCGTCGTTTGCCTGAACACCCACAAACATACAGACAGAGACCTGGGACATCCGCAACCCGTCATCGACTTGACCATTAAATTTTACTTGGGGAGCATCAAAATTGTCAAATCTCATCGATATGAGCCAGCAGTTATGCAAGCTAAAATGCAAAAATCAATCAATGTTGTTATTTCTTGCATACACATTGTGTTTGTTTTGCTTTTTGCAATGTAGTTTTGCCATTTGCGATGTATCTATGTATTCGAGTTGTTCTCAATATTTATATCATATCTATTCTCTTTGCCAATTTGATTGCTAGTGGAATTGTCAGCGTAAAATTTATGTCATGCACAACACCCCCAGCAGGGAGCTTTAGCAGCATATGCATCTTATTCATTGCCAATGTTAATTTTTGCCAATTTCAGCTGTAATTATCAAAGTCTTGTGTCGAAAATAAATTATTCAATTCATTTATCTTGTTGTGTTGTGTGTAAAAAAAAGACTGAGGTACTTGAAAAGAAAAGAATCGTTTTCGTCTGTATCAAGGCAAATCTGCTCTGTGAAACATTGGGTCTGCTGGTTTACCAGTTCTATGTTGTGACAACTTAACACGAGTTTCTGATTTGTGTCTTGATTTCAGTTTCACTCTAAGAGTTTGATTAAATTATCCAAAAAGAGATGGATAAGCTTTCCCACAATATCAATGTTTGCCCCACAATATTGAATTTATACATGCAGAAGACTGTACTTTTCCAACTTCCTCTGATTTCTTTAAGAATTATTAAATTTACGACCTGCAGAAGTTAGGATCATCATCTCCGCTTCTAATGCTTAGCCAGATTTGTTTACTTTGGTCTAGGGTATTTCCCACAGAATTCAATAAATGTATTACGATTCACAGGATGCAAAGATGACGCGAAGAAAGTCCTTGGCCCAACTGTGGGCTCCTGTGAACGGAGAATCAGTACAATCGGGACAATCACCGACTTAATGATTCCCCTTGAACGAATAAAATAGATGTGTCCAATATTTAAACCTCAGTTATCAGATGGTTATAAATTATTTTGCACATTTTTACTTTGATGTCAGTGTGACTGGTGTAATTGAAGTATCTAATTTAAGAATTTCTCATATGCTGGCGAGTCATTTCATAAAATAAAGTTGCTATTGTTCTCTTTTGGAAACTAATCAACAAAGTGTTACAGTGTGACTCGAATTTAATGGCAATCGAATTGACTTTGCGATGAAAAAATTAAATTGAAAGGATGTTGTGTCGGGAGACCTTCATTCAGGTATTGCATTCACAGATGAAGGACTGATTTAGTTGGTGGCCATTCCTTATCTCACAACATGCCTCTTCCATTTCCCAATGAAGTTTTATCTCCTCAGTAAGAAGATCAAAACTTGATTTGTAGCATCTGATAACCTAAGCCTCTATGGACTGATTGCATGCTTACTGTGAAGCATTTCTACGGCTTTATTATAGCAATTCAAGCAAGAACATTTTGATTTGATTACAGATGCACATCGATTCCACAAGCTAAAGTTGATGCGTGTCGCCAACCACAGAATGCGTGCTGCTGTTTCCATCAATATCAGTTCGTGCCAGAGTGTGTGATAAAAGAACAATCCCAAAGAGTAAACACCAGGTTTAACTGGTAGTCTACATTGATTTATTTGAAAGTTGAGCTACCTTTGTTAAATCACTGACCAAAACCTGGAGGAAAACCCCGAGACATCTGACACAAGTTCGTGCAGATAAAAGATATCTTTTTGACTTATTGAAGATTAATTTCCAAGAATCGTTGATTCTTCCCAACAAGACCCTCAATCCTTTTCAGTTTATCCTTTGTCCATTGGTTCTTTTCAAAAATTAATAACTGAAATAATGAAAATGTCTGTTTCAAACGTAATAAATGCAGATATGTTGCAGGCACTTCATTGTTCATTTCTCACAAAATTAGAATACTGGAACCACAAGAATGTGTCCGTGAGCCTGTTTGTTTTCGTGCTGAGAAGCTGAGAATGAGGGTTAAAGAAATGATGGATTTCAAAACGATGCTTGAAGACAATTTAACAAACATAAATGCAAAGACATGATGAGAAACAGGGAATGAGATCACAAACCATTCACAAACGATTCCTTACCGATTTTCAAAACAAAAACATAAATATATAAATACACATATGTACATATGGCCGCAAATGCTGACAAGAGTAATTTTCAGCACTGTTTCATCCATTTGTTTGCTCCTTGTAAGGAAAGTTCCTTGGAAGTGAGTGATTAATATGTGACTCTATTCAGACAAGATCTTACCTTTTTACATCTGTTTTGGGTACAGAAGATTCATTTTGTAGATATTGCAGTCATTGTATGTGCAGAATCCAAGATCATATCATTAATATTCATAATTCAGGCAGGTATTCCATTCTCAGAATAATCATTGTCAGAAAAAGCACTTGATAAGTCACCTCCGTTCCCATGTCTTATGGTTAAATAATCACTTCTTTGAGGGCTAAAGGACAGTTATAGTGTTTGTTAATATCTTTCACCCCAAGATAATTGTAATATTTAATTGAAGTGTGGGCCCCAGTAATTTGTTGTATGCATATTCAACAAAAATCAAACATATATAAGTGCACATAATGTCACATAAGAACAAAATATATAGGATATAAGTAGTTATTTGAACTTAGTGGTGCAAAGACCTTTGAAAAATATGTAGTTTAACATGATTTTCATGAACACTTTATTTATGCTGAGGACGCAACAAAAATAACACAATAAACGTCAATGTAAGAACAACAAAGATAAAGACTAAGCGAAGAATTATTAAAACCCATCCAGAGAACGGGTCTCCAGCCAGCAATTTAAAAACAGTTACACATCAAATATAGGATCAGCAAGTAGGATTACCATTTACGATTAATCATTCAGTGAACATTTGAGCGGTAAAATATTGAAGTCGTTGAAATGGTGTTGAAGATTTATAAATGTTTTAAATCCTCATTTCTTTGTGTAGGAAAAAATCCTTTAAATCTCATAAAGATTTTGAAATGTGCAAATTCAATCAATCAGAAAATGATATTGGATTTTAATCATACTTCAACAAATTTACTTCCCTTCTGGTAGACATATTGGTGGAATTTTAAGAAGCAGGGAAATGAAAGATCAATCTTTCTGTGGAAGAAAATAAACGACGCAATCCCAGATCATTTAAACCGCAATGTCAGAGTAGAATCAACGTTTAGTCCTCCGAGGTTACTCCGTATCATCTGATTCTGCCACCTATGTCAAGTTGTCACAGCTCAGAGCAAGAGCAAGTAAATTACATTTCTGCTGGACCTTTTTTCTAAATCATTTGTTCAACTAACAATTGCAAAGGAGCTACTTTCCATGATGTCACTCCTTTATGAAAACTTGTGTTGTGTTGACAGTTTATTATTATGTTCTTCATATTTATTACATGTATCAAGAACACATGACTAAGACTAAATTACCCCGAAAGTTAATAAATTTTGCAATAACATAAAAAAAGTCCTCCTCTATTAATGCAAGAGGCGTACCGCCCGCACTGTAGCATGTCTCAGGGAAGTGGAGAGAGCCCTATCCTGGGGGTACCCATATCCTGGGAGGGTCCATATTTGCCTGTTTACGCAGGATTTCGGTGTTCTAATTCAAAAGAAATCTCCTAATGTACAAACTATTCTATAAATTTCCTATTTTCAATGGAGAAATATAGATAGTGCCTCTGTAGAGTATACAAATAGGTTGGATCCAAGAGAAATGTTTTATTCCAGGGACACCCGTTTTACATGACCATATTTGTCCAGGGGAAAACTTTAACATCAGATGATGCTCACATGTTTACATATTACCTTGGGTACACTATTTCACTATATCTGGTCATGATACAGTTTAAATTTCACAAAAATAACTATAGTATATATTTAAATTAATTCAGTTATCATGTAAAAATGAAACTGCTTTGGAAGTAAAACTCGCGTATATTTTGCACATCTTCCAGAACTGGTACAGCCTTTCATCAGAAAAACAAAATGCTTTTGTCGACTGACTAATTGGATTCGGAGTTTTTAACAATTCTGTTTTGGCTATTCGCTCCCCTCTTTTCATGCCTGTTAAACCACAAGTTCTTTTGTTTTTTGCCGTTTCTCTCGGGCGCCAATTGAGTTCCTTCGCCCAGTTTGATTCATCCTGTCTGATTGTCCATACAGAAACCCATCACTTTACAGTATGTGGCTGATTTGCTAAAAATATTACACACATTTACATTGCAAGGTTGACTTTCCATAAGTTGCACACATCTTTTGGGAATTGGTCTTGATTCTCTTTGTGCACATTCCGTTTACGGGATAAACAGAATAAGAAATGTAAAACAAGAAACACAAGTAAACGCGGAATTGTAAAATCCATTATCTCTCTCGGCGATGGCGGTATCATAAGTGTCGTATCCAAAAAAAATCGATCCATAGATAAGCGCCATTGTAGTTGAATTTGTTACAATATCATTTTCTTTTATTGGTGACTATTAGGGATACCTTATTGATGGAATTGGGGTTGCTGCATGACTTTTTGGGCATTTTTTGCACGCGAGATGAAAGATATTATTTTCACATGGAGGAGAGCACGCGAGGTGGGATTGAAATGAACCTCGGATATGGAGGGGGGGGTTATGGGGGAGCAGGGGGTGGGGAGCATTCATGTGAGATGAGATTTACTCATGTGAGATGAGATTTACTCATGCAAGATGAGATTTACTCATGCGAGATGAGATTCACTTATGCGAGATGAGATTCACTCACATGAGATGAGATTTACACAAGATGAGTTGCACGCCAGATGAAAGATATTATTTTTATGTGGAGGGAAGCATGCAAGGTGGGATTGAAATGAACCTCGGATATGGAAAGTGGGAGGGGGGGTGGTGGGGTGGGGGTGGGGGTATTCATGCAAGATCTTGCATAAATCCCATCTTGAGTAAATCCCATCTTGTGTAAATCTCAGCTTGTGTAAATCTCATCTTGTGTAAATCTCATCTTGTGTAAATCCCATCTCACATAAATCCCATCTCACGTAAATCCCATCTCAAGTAAATCTCATATGAGAAGAGTTGCCTAGTGAAATTGTTCACTCCTTGATATTTATATATTTATTCACCCTGAAGAAACATCAAACAAATCTGACATTTGCAATGGCTTTTAAAAGTTTCTGATTAATATTTTACAAGGAAGTCTGTGAGGGATTTTTTTTTTCATGTCCTTTGTCAGGGGTGATGAGAAAGGTGGAAAGAATACAGGGAAATTCAAAGATTTATCACAAAACTAATACTGAAAAATTATGGATAACATATTAAAGATCTGACCTATGTTGCAATATGTCCAATTTGCCTAGGGATGGCCAAGATATTGATATATTGATATATTAAATGGGCAAAATAAGAGAAGCTGAAACAGGGAGTGCATTTCTGTCAATTAAATCTGTAAATATCTTGGCCATCCCTAGGTAAATTGGACACATTGAAACAATTTCCCTGTATTCCCTCTAACTTTGTCATCTCAATCTCATCCCCCATAGACTCCATTATAAAATGCTATCAGAAACGTTTGATAAACCATTGTAATGTCAGATTCATTTGACATTTGACATTCCCCCCAGGGTGTTATTTCTGAATGTATTATTTCACATATCTTTACCTAACTCACACTGGAGGAAGAATATCCAATTCTGACTGAATGTATAGTGATCACTCAATTCTGATTTGAATTTACAATGGTAGTCTATGAAAAATAGATATTTGGAAGTATGGAGCAAAATTGAGGAAATTTGTCAAGAAAATGATATTGGAAAAATATACTTCATGATGGAGAGATCAGAATTACATTTTAGTTTTTACAGTATATCTGGGGATGGCTTAGATATTCACAAATTTGCCCACAGGAAGTAAACAAATAGCATGTGATTTTTGCCATTTTCAACTTTTTGGTTTACTTCATGTGGGGAAATCTGTGAATATTTGAGCCATCCCCAGATATACAGTAAAAAGCAAAACATAGTTCTGTGTATTTAGTTAAGTGCGAATCTTCTTCTGCAAGAAAACAAAAGACAGCCTCCCATTAACATTGCGGCCCCCCATCCTTACCTCAGACCTAGTTGCGGGAGAGGGATGGGGACAGGGATGGGTACCCTGACCAGGCGACCCTTCCCCCTTCAGCTAATTCTGGTCTAGTTGGGGTTAAAAGGAGGGGAGGTAGGTCACCTGGTCAGGGTATCCACCCCTCCCCTCCCCTAGAGAGGACCTGGACAGGATTTTGCACGAGCAACACCTGGACAGGATATGTCCCACCTGCGTACGTGGTCGGTAATAATAAATGGTGAGCTTGTATATGTTTTACTCCAGCATAAGGACTTTAGACAGTTAGGTTGAGGAGTCCTGTGTAGCACAAGTCATCCCCTACCCTACCCAGGATTAGCCCGCCTGTGTTAAGCAAAAGCTGTGAGGCAAGCAGATGGGCATTATGAAGTACCTCATGTGCTAAAGAATGCAGAGGACCCCCAACGTATTATAGTAACTGTGGGAGATTAGGTCATGTCCTTACAAGGAAATTTTATAACCTTACACATACCCAATCACAATCAGAATGAATCTATTCACTTTGTTAGTCTAGTGCAGGAGCATTCACCACCTCAGGTCCTGCTCAGTTTTGATCTAGAGAGGCCATTCCTTTTCTTGGGAGTGATTTCTTGTGGCGACAAAGGCAAACCTTTTAGATATCTATATGATTTCTCACTTTGGCTAACCTCTTTAAAAAAAGCTGCATGTGTAAAATATCAACTGGTTCTTATTCGACAAATGCACATTGAACAGGGCACACTGTTAAGTCAACATTTGGTAGGAATGTTTTTTAAGTTGTAGGTAAAAGATTTTCAACTAAATGTTGCATTTAATTTTTCATAACAATAATGGTTAACTTCAAAGCTTTATTGCTAAGTATTTTTGTGCATAAATTTGACTACACAAAGGCCTACTTGGAAACATCTACGTTACAAAATGAAACTGTGCAAAATATATCATTCGATGAAACGGAAGATAAAGGTATGTTTTTTAACAGAATCGTTTATTACTTTTAATCTTATCACCATGCAGGAGGTTCAGGCAATTCTTTCTATTTGAGTTCAAAAAAATCTGAAAGCCAATGTGATTCTGCTACATCCAGTTTGAAATGAGCAATTATCAGATCATACTTCTGTTCCATGTTTTCAAAAGTCAATCTAGTTTTCATCGTTATCATCATTGACCGATCTAAGGAGGCGCCAGGGACGCACGCCCCCAACCCCTTCTGGGTCCAATTTCTTTCCTTTTCATACAACTTTTGGGAGGTTATTATGCTATTATGATTTCATAAGTTATTATAACTTTAGAGGTTGGCGCCCCCTCCCTTCTGGGAAATCCTGGATCCGCCACTGATCATGGTGAAGTTGATTTACTGAATTACAATGTCTCCGCAGTCAACTAGGATTGAGAGTAATTATAGATCTACAGCAGTATATTGCTCATATTCTAATGGAGTTTGAATCTTTCCTCTATTGAGAAAAGATTCTTATATTAACAGCTTTTGTAGAAGTTGGATATTGCTACACGTGCTGTTTGAAAGCGATAGCCGTCCCTAGGTATGGGCGAAAAATTCAAGTATCACTTGGATCTCCTTAAAATAAAATGTATTGTACAGTATTATTTTTGAGATTGCGTTGATTATCGAATGTAACTTTTTTTTTTCAATGTCATAAATGTTTTTCGTCTCTAACATGGTTTTCGAAAAGGAAGTTCTTTCGAGTTACATTTTCATACTTTCCAAAAAATGTTCAAATATCTGCTTGGTTTTTGGCAGGTATCATTTGTGAAAAACTCAATTCATTCTAACCATTTCAATTGTCTGGACAATATGTGCCATAAATAAACACGGTGCCAACAGTTACTGAACATCTCAGACTTTTGTAAAAAAAAAAATTCTAATGATCAATTTGACAATCTCCCACTGTACAGTTAAATTAAAGTCGTAACAGAGCAAAACACTATGCAACAAATGGTCAATTTTGTTATAGGTGATGATTTCCGAGCAATTATTGAATTCTTTAACATTGCTTAAAACATAGGAACGAATGTTTTGTACTAAATGCCCTCTGACTCATTTGCAACAGTTTTAATCAAAAGTTCTTCAGTTTCTTATCAAAACACTTTCTAAAGCCGCACAATAAAAGCAAATTAACAATAAAAATTCTTCTTTTTCTCGCACAAATTGAAAGGCGTAGATTTGAATCTTCATCTAAAGACGAAAAAATCGTTGCCGTGAATGAAACTATGCCACTACTAAAATAATTAACTCTACTCCGGAAAGTCAGCGTTTGCTTTGTTTTGTCTCTTAAAACAATAATTGAGTGACGACGAAGTTTCTTCGGCAATTAATTTGAATTAATTAAAAAATTCTTCAACTTGCATAAAAAATATTGTGACATTTTAAATCGAAATGATGGGCAGGGAAAAAGAGAATCTCAGATTGCCATTTGCAATGACTTTCTTCTTGGTTTTTTAACCGATAATCAATCTAATTCTGAGGTTGATTTTCTACGTTTCGTAGAGGAAAGGTGTTTTTCTTGCCCTTTGATCAGGTACCTCCAGAAATAACTGGCTCCTGTGAAAAGTTCGCCCTTAGAAATTTTTAACGCCCTGAAAAAGATTTGCGCAAAATAGGCCATGTCCCAATCTCAGTAAAAAACGTAAAGGGCGTGAAGAGTGCAAAGGACATGGGGAATGGAAGGTGCAAAGGGTGCAAAGAACACAAAAGGTGTGAAGGACACAAAATTTAGATCTAGATGTAATTTTTCTGAGTTTAGTTCTAGATCTAATTTTTCCAAGTTTAGATCTAGGTATAGATCTAATTTTTCCAAATTTAGATTTAAATGTACTGAGTTTAAACCTAGGTCCAAATGGTATTTTTCTGAGTATAAATTTAGATTTAATTCTTCTGAGTTTCCTCTGCCTTTGTATCCTTCATGTTCACCCTTCACACTCTTTGCACTCTTCATGCACAGCTGTCACATTCTTTGCACCCTTCTTGTCCCTTGTACCCTTCCTTTGCACCCTTCACACCCTGCATTTGCACCCAGCTTTTGTGCACTTTATGCCCACCCCCACCACCCTAGGTGCAAAAAGTTCAAACAAGTCCAATTCCAGCATGTAGGTCATTTATTCACACTCTAATTTTTCATCCTGTGTACCCTTCATGCCCTTTGTGTCCTTTACACCCTACCTTTGACCCTTTTGTATCCTGTCTTTGTACCCCTTTGTGCCCTGTCTTAGCACCCTTTGCACCCTCCATGTCCTGCCATTATGCTCTTTATGCCCAATAAACCACCTCTGACTGCAAGAACTTCAATCAAGTTTGATTAGAGCATGTAGGAATGATGTGTCCCCAGCACCTTTAACATAAAGGGCACAAAGGGGCATACAGGTACTCAAAACTAGGTTTTTGTGTCCCTACCACTCCTGAGTATAAATGGCATTACAGCATGTAGAGTTGAGGTGTTCCCATCAACAGAAAGAGGGCAAAGGGCATGAAAGGGGCACAAAAGGTGCAAAGTCACTAAAAACTAGATTTTTATGTCCCCACCACCCTGAGTGCAAAAAGTTTAAACAACTTCAATTAGTTGCATGTAGTATTGAGGTGTTCCCATCATCAGAACCACCACCTCATCTACACTCATAGAATGACAAATGGCATTTGTAAGTTCCAACCACCTTCCCAAAATTTTAGAGGATAAAGCTAAATCGAACCACCAAGGTGACTCTAACGAGCCACCAATAATTTCTTGCAGTGTTTACATCAAGAAGATTATCTGTGGACTTTGTTGAGTTTAAAATTGGATCTGCTGTAAACTTTTATGCACCTCCTATTATTACCATTCTTGGAACTACAGGTATGTTTTAATTTCATTTCATCACGACTATAGGAAAAAATACCTTTTTCATCAATTTTCTACAAAAAACAGTATGACAGTACTGTCAGAAATAAAGTTATCAATTTAAAATTGTGAATTCGTTTAATAAGTAAATTAGACATCAGACAGATCTACCTGGACATATTCGAAATGCATAGCATACATGGTATACCGACGTTAATAATAGAACAATAGAAATTGCATAATGCGTTCACTTTCCTTTCTCGAAAGATTCAAAATGCACACTTCAAGTTGGTATCACTAATAAGGATGGCGGAAGTATTAGATTGCGAAAAACTCGCCAGTCATTCTTTTTCCTCATTTCGTAAAATGAGGCTCAGAGCCAAGTAATCTGGCAGATATCGTCTGTGAAGAATTTGAATTTCCAAGAACAAACTTGAATGGCTTTGACATTTTGAAAGCATTTAAATATAATTTCCAGGTAATATTCTAAGTATCCTTGTGATAAGCAGTTATCGAAAAATAACATCTCCGTCGTTTTATATGTTGGCTCTGGCAGTTACAGACAGTTTGATGCTTATTATAGGCTTATTTCAGGTAATACCAATAGATCTACTAATCGACACATTTACTAGAAATTAACGTGAAGTTGGGTATCCAATCACATTTTCGGACACTAATTGCAATGCTATTTTATTCATAGACACCCCGATAATACCTGGAAGAACTTGCCCATTGGTCAATTGCGATGCCATATTTCACGTTCATTTCTAGTAATGATTTTGGTTAAGTAAGCTCATGTCCACTGTCAATTGTACTTCAATGGTGGCGTGTAGAGGTACTTTATTGATGAAATTGGGGTTGCCTCGCGAATTTGGGGGGAATTTTTCCTGACGAGGTGAAAAATATTATTTTCATGTGGTGGGGACCATGTAAGTATGTACATGAGGTGAATGCCCATGTGAGGTGAGAATGTCCATCTCAGGTGAAAATGCCCATGCAAGGTGAGAATGTCCATATGAGGTGAAAATGCCAACAGAAGGTGAAAATGTCCATGCAAGGCGACTTTTCAGATGGTGGAGGGGACACCCCACCATACCTTAGGAAGTGATCTTGCCACACAAAGTGAGAATGTCCACATGAGGTGAGAATGCCCATGCGAGATGAAAATGCCCATACAAGGTGAAAATGCCCATGCAAGGTGAGAATGTCCATGTGGGATGGAAAATGTTCACATGAGGTGAAAATGCCCACACAAGGTGAAAATGTCCACACAAGGTGACTTTTCAGATGGTGGAGGGGACATCCCACCATACCTTAGAAAGTGATCTTGCCACACAAGGTGAGAATGTCCACATGAGATGAGAATGCCATGTGAGGTGAAAATGCCCATGCAATGTGAAAATGCCCATGGAAGGTGAGAATGTCCATGTCAGGTGAAAATGTCCACATGAGGTGAAAATGCCCACACAAGGTAAAAATGTCCACATGAGGTGACTTTTCAGATAGTGGGGGGACACCCCACCATACCTTAGAAAGTGATCTTGCAACATGAGGTGAGAATGTTCACATGAGGTGAGAATGCCCATGTGAGGTGAAAATGCCCATGCAAGGTGAAAATGCCCACACATGGTGAGAATGTCCACATAAGGAGAAAATGTCCATGTGAGGTGAAAATACCCACATGAGGTGAAATTGCCAACACAAGGTGAAAATGACCATGCAAGGTGACTTTTCAGATGGTGGAGGGGACACCCCACCATACCTTAGAAAGTAATCTTGCCATGCAAGGTGAGAATGTGCATGCGAGGTGAGATTGCCCATGCACAGGGAAAACACACATGCAAGGTGAAAATGCCCATACGATGTGAGAATGTCTATGCGAGCCACCAAGTGAAACTTTTCACTCCTTGATATTTAATGTTGTGAGAATATTTTATCAATTATAAGATTTCAGGAGTTTCAAATTTAAGGCATTGCAAAAAGTCGTTAAAGATCATTTGTAACATCTAATTCGACTGAAAGGTTATGAAGTTTAGAACATGTTTTTTATCCAGAAATACACATTAGATTCTGAAAGATTTTAATTTCCGGAAAACTATAACTACATTACATTCTATTTCAGTATTGGGTTCTATTTAATTTCGTACCAACGGCCATCTCAGCAGGTCACTGTCATGGGATGTTTTTCACTGTTAATTTTGTCGGTAACATAGCCGTGTGGTTGATAGTAGTTATGACAGCTGAACGTTTCATTGCAGTAGTATTTCCTCTGAAAGGTACCTGTTCTCACTGTTGCTGTAATTAAAATACAATTCAATGGAATAAACAGAAAATTCTGACGAAGTTCTGCAATGGCAGTCTATAAGAAAATAACCAATATTTTCCACATTTGTTTACCTTCCAAATATTTTCACAAAGGTCACCATTGTAAAACTTTACACAAAATTTACTGATCTAGTATAAATAAATAATCAAAACATTTCTTTCAAAAATAATACTACACAATTATATTAAATATTAGGGATAGCTGAGCTACATTGGAAATTTCCAACTCTGATAATCACAGATTTTCCAACACCCTCGTTCTCTGAAGAAATCAGTGACATCCGGAATTTTGTAGTCAACTGGAAAAATACCAATGTAGCTCGGCTCTCCCTTATGTATTTGTATAGTATTATTTTTGAAAGAAGTGAATTGATTGTTTATTTGTGCTTCTCAATTTTTTCTCATAGATCATCATTGTAAAACCTATCCAGAATTTACTGATCTCCAAGAAAAAGATAGAATTTACTGAACTTCCTACAAGGTGTTCTGCATTACCAAACACTTGCCAAATGAGGCGCAACACTTTGAAAGGCATAATTAATGCAACGTAATTCTGATATCAACTTTCAACATAAATGTCCTTGCCGCGTCATCACAATTCATTCTCTCTCTTTTTTGCATGTAGCATCATATTGGTGTACCCTGACAAAAAGTAAAATGTCCTTGCTCTCTCTTACAATAATTTCAAGTGTTAAGAACATACACTATGTGTGGACATCAGATTTCGTGTATGATGAAAAATCTAAGGTATTTGAAATTTATGCGTAGACTATGTGGTAAAATACAATTTGTCACAGTGAAATTTTATATCTGAATTTCTTTCATTATTAGCTTTACAATACATTTCACGTTATGGGGCATATGGACCCAATAAAAGTGCAAAATTCCAGACCACATATATATGCCAATAACTTTAAAAAAAGATGAGGCTCGTTTGTTGGTTAATCACCTTGGTTACGCGACCTCACTTTATCTAGTAATGAAGAACAAGTGCCCTTTGTTTTAAATTTTAGTCTGCAATGTGCGCCTTCGGAATGGTACGTAAGAGTACGTTAATTACAGTATACCAATGGTTTGATACAGCCGTAGGGTCAATTATACCTTTCATCCTCATCTTAACTTTGAACGGTTTTATATTATTCGCCATCCATCGCCAAGAAGCTGCAAGGTGAGATGACAATATCCGGGGATTAAATTGACAAACGTTCCTTTTATTCTTACCCAGAAATGGGTGATGTAAACTTAAATAGTACTAAGTTAACATTAAAAAGTAAGCGCATTGCGGGTTTTAACGAAACGAGATTAAAATTTTAAAGATTGAAATGTGTGAAATTTACTCATTATTTCAAATTTTCTTTGCAAACATTTGTGCTACATTGGTGAATTTTATGTGGTGAAAAAGTGAAAGTGTTAAAGGCCAACATGGGACACTTTAGACTTACATACAATTTTATTTGCATTTCAAGAAATGAAACATAATCCAAAATAAAATAAACATGATTAAAGTTAAACCAAAGAATTATACGAATATCTCGAATAGCAACCCCATAATTTGTCCTTTTTCACAATTAGGAGGAACATGTCACAAGATCAATCCACTTCCGGAGAAGCGAACATCACTGCAATGCTGTTAACCATCTCATTTGTGTTTGTTATCCTCACCGGTAACGTACATATGATCTTACTTCAAATCTGTCAACAAAAAATGCTTTCTTTTTTTATTGAATAGTTAATTTTTAATTCAACATATGTCACGGTATCTGCACTCGTCACATCCGGTGAACCAGTCTATTGGAACCTCTTTAAGCTTAAAGAGACTTGCTTAAAGAGACTTTTTACTGTGATAAGTCTCATTAATGATGCTTAAAGAGACCAAGTCTCTTTAGGTAAGTCTCCTTAAGCATCATTAAAGAGACTTTTAAGCAACAAAAAGTCTCTTTAATGCAACTTCACTTTCCAAAGTCTCTTTAAGGCCCAAGTCTCAACAAATCTCACTCTTTAGTCATGTGACCATTGTCTTGACCAATCAGAGTCACTTAATTTCTCAAATCTTGTGAGAATCTTGGAGATTTCACCAAAAATATTTCCATTTAAATAGCCTAGCTGTTATAAAACAGCTCTGCTAAAATGGAGAAGAAAGAAGTTAAATTAGTTGATTATTTAGACAGTAGCAGTGGTAGTGAGGAGAAGGTGACATTTAATTATCCTAAAATAACAGTGGTGATGCCTTTACAGAGTGTCAGACCAGAACCTACTCCTGAACCTGAAAGTCCTGAACCTACATCTCAACTTGATGAGACAACAGAGTTTGACCCTGATGAATCACAGACTAGACAAAGTGAAATTCCTGAACAAGACATTACTCAAATACCTGAAGAGATCATTCCTGAACCTGAGATAATTGGGCTTAGCAGTGACAGTGATACACTATCAATCAGGACTGATACCACTTTAGGTATGTATTATCAAAAAATCAAAATCTTGTAACTTAAACCATGTCAGTATATCATAGGATTAAAACAGTTATAATATTTTCAAATATAAATCCCTGAAAATTCCCTATCAGCAAATTCCCAGACATATTCCCCTGAAAATTCCCTTTTGACAAATTCCCTGGCTTACAGAATCACTGCCAAGTTTAACACCAGTTGATGAAGAAATCCCTGCTTTTGATCCTGAACAAGACTCCCCAGAACAAGACCCCCCTGAACCTGACTACCCCACTAAAGAAATGTTAGAGGCACAACCTGATCCTCAATCTCAGCAGTACATTAGAAACCCTGAAGTATCCAGGTAAAAACACAAATGCATATCCTGAGTAACATTGTCTTAATTAACAATATAAAAAAACAGCTATAATTTATGCATGCATGGAAATATGTGCAATGAGTGGTTATTCGTGCAACAACCCTGTGTAATGAGTGAAGAACTTATGGAACAACATTGTGCAATGAGTGGTTAAAATGGCGTTACATACAAAAACGCATAAAAAATTTGTGTAACTCATGTAACTACAAGAAAACTTCTTTCTGTTCTTCACCAGTCTTCCATTTTTTTAGCAGAGCTGTAAAACAGCTTTGCTCTTTAAATGGAAATATAATTTCATGAAATCTCAGGTTTTCTCTTGATTTTTAGGAGTTTGGAGC
>JBCAUG010362822.1:0-16773 GCA_038406175.1 Haplosyllis leylae
CCCCCCCCCCGGGGACCGGACCTGAGTACCCCCCCCCCCGCCTGTTAACAGACAGACACCTGTGAAAACATAACCTCCCTCCGTACTACGTACGCGGTCGGTAAAAATCGTTAGTATCTGAATGTTTTACACGGTTAGTGACAAACTAGTAGTTACGCAAGATAGGAGTTGGTTTTAGACAGGTTTAGTTACGCATGGTTCAGAAAGTCAGTTTAACATGAGACGAGATGTTAATACGTAGTACGGGGAGATCGAGTGGTACGTCATTCAGAACGTGGGCTTAACGTGAGACATACCGTTCCTAATGGATTCGTGCACGTATGTCGTCCAGTAATAGCACGTCACGCACAGCACGGCCTGACCCGGCCACTTCTTCACCCACTCTCCACGGGGTTCTTTAGGGTATGCCTCGAGTGCTTCCCCGATCACCTAAAACATAGAAGTTATGTTGGGATTTTCACTCCCCAGGGCATGTCTAACGTGCCTCGCTGAAAACCTGAAAAACGCCATGGGATATGTCAGGATCTATCACTCCAAGGGGCAAGTCTCCAATCCCTCTCTCGGCTTTACCGCTTTGGTCGACATGAGCACGTTTAATTCAGGAGGATGATGGTGTTTTACCTTTTTGAGGGAAACGATCATGTTTCCCTCGAGCTCCAGCAGCCACTTCTCGACCTGGCCACGTGCTTTGGACGTGGAGATGACGTCACGGAGCCGAACGATCTCGCCCTCGGAACTCTTCATGTGAGTGATATCCAGGATGTCAGTGAACTGCAGTTTTGAGATTCCCTCGAAACACTTCTTCAAGTGCGGCTGTACCCTGCGCGTTACAAACAATAGAAACGGTTCAGTCGTCTGACCGTCTGAAGTACGGTCTATTTAAATGTATTTCAAAAACAAATTTTACTTTTCCCCTTTTTTATTTTTCAGCAACAACTAAGCCAGAGTTAAACTGTTAAATTGTTAACTATATTTTTCTTACATTAGCAAGCCTGAGCCTTACATTCTGATGGCTAGGAAGTGTCATCATGACATTAAATCTCACAACTATTTGTTACCAAATAGTCTGCAAAACAGTAGCAGTGGCACTGAAACCGATTAAACTGCGAACACTTTCATTGGATTTCTACTGCCTCCCTCCGCTCAGTACCCTACCAATCCATCCCTAGGTTTAGAACTGAAACAATATACAGTAAGACGTCCTCATTTGCCGCCAATCTTCTTGAGAAAAAGGTTGGCCGCCCAAGTGAGGTCCTGCTGTACTGGTTTTTATTGGTGCCACTGTATTGTGAGGCTTTAGTTCTACCTTTTAGGGTCTTTGGTTTCGGAGAGGATCTCGAGCAGCTCGTCGTTCGACAGGAAGAAGAAGCGCGGGAAGTACAGACGTTTCTTCTCCAGGTACTCGTTCAGCCCCTAGAACACGTGTTAGGTTACAAGCTAAGCAGACACAGTTACAATATACACACAGCGGGGGTAAGAAAACAGAGACACCAATGCCCATCTGCATCATTCACTGGGAAAAAAAACATTTTTGATCCATGGTTTTGATTCTGATGTTGGTGGCCTAATAATCATTCCAGGAATCCAGAGTAGGTTTGGTCCAAATTAATGAGCAATAATGTCTCTGTTGCAGCACAGCATCTTACAGCCTGCTCGCGTCTTTACCCTCAACCAACTACAAACCTCGTTGGATCTTTAGTTTCTGAGAGGATCTCAAGAAGCTCGTCATTGGACAAGAAGAAAAAGCGCGGGAAATATAGTCGCTTCTTCTCCAGATACTCATTCAAACCCTGAAAGTGAAATTCCCGGGTAACCGGGTGACTAGTGTTACGTTCTCCACAGAGACTCCTAGATTGACAACTTTACTCTTCCTAATGCAATATTATTTTCAATGTAAAAAAATTAGAATTTAGTCCATTTTCTAGATCTAACATTAGTACCAGGATTTATTTTGCCTAGCTTTCTAGTCCTCTAATATTAGTATTGAGATCTATTTTGCCTAGCTTTCTAGTCTCACTGAACCAACCTAGTCGGGTCTTTTGTCTCGGACAGAATTTCTAACAATTCGTCGTTGGACAAGAAGAAAAAGCGAGGAAAAAATAGACGCTTCTTCTCCAAGTATTCTGCTAAAGCCTGAAAAGTGTTTCACAGTTTCATGAAATTACAAAACTCAACAAATTTTCCGTGGAATCAAAATACTCATGCGAGAGGACTGTTTTGGTATTACCGTTGGTAAAATGTAAATTCTGTTGTAAAAACTTGATCATACGGGTTTCCTGGTCACAAGGACTTCCCTTGATACCATTTCAAATGTGACTTACTACATTGACATAAACAAGGATAATATAGCGCCTACATCAGGCTCTACAGGCAAATAACATATGACTTGATTGACGGAAAGTAAATGCCAAAGTTACCTAGGTTGCTAAAGTTATACAACGAAGGTTTTACCTTCTGGATGAGCTCCAGGAGCTCGTTAGATTTCTTAAGTCTCTCGAGGATCTTGTCGATCTGGAGCACCATAAGCACGTGTTTGTCGACGACGCACTGCTTCATGATGTCCCTCCAGTTCTTGTCGACCGTAGCGAAGCGCCGTCCCTCCTCCGGCATCTGTGCCATGATGTCCGGGGAGCTGAAGATGGGCTCTAGGTACAGCCAGGTTGCTTGCACCTTGAGCCACTCGTCCAGCACGTCCTGCAGCATCACCAGACTAGACTCCCATTCCCTGTAAACAAATACATAGTAAGCAACCTGGTCCTGAGATGAAAGTGTTCGGTACTGCGAACTTGGTCGTAACGGTCACATTTATTTTCAGAAACGGTATGTGAATACGTACTTGATTTCGGCTTCGAATGGTTTGATGAAGGGCGAGCCTCGCATGGTCTGTGTCTTCACAATGTGATCGTCGAGCAGCAGCTGTATGTCGTCCACCGCCGACAGGATGTGTGTGCCTGTCTCCCTGTACGGAATGACCGTGAATTCCATCTACAACATAGTAAGCAGGTGTAGCACCAGAAATGAACCAATTATGCCAAATCTAAACGCGTGTGTGAATTGGCCTTTTAACCTTTCAAAACCAACGTTAGAAGGTCTATTCACATCTTTTGCGATTATGTGTATAGTTCAGTACCCGTTTCTTCGACGAAGCAGAGATCATTGCTTGTATATTTTTTACGCACACACACACACACACACATAAATGTAAGAGATCGGTCTTTACCGAAGGTTTGAATGTACCGTAAATGCAATTTGGATACTTACGGGTTCCCATTCCTGCTTCATTTTCTCCATGGCTTTCTCCAGGGAGTACTCCTTGCTGGCCGCCTCGGAGATGCCCTCGAACTTGGGGATGAACGACTCGATGTTCATATCGACGAGTTTGGACAGGTTCATGTCCTCGTCTGGTTTGAGCGGGAAGCCCACGATATCTGAAATCTGCTCCCAGTGACGCTCGCGCATCCCCGGGTTAAACAGTGTCTGGACGAGCGGCAGATGCTCCTTAAACTCCTCCACTCGATTCTTCACCTGAGAACAAAGCAGAGAAGGAAGGTTATCAATAAATTAATTATTAATTAATTACTAAAGCGCTCTTCACACGTACCATCAAAGTCACAGCCCGGTAACATTACATCAATGGTGACAGTGACTTTATAGGGCAGAATGGGTGTAGAACCCATTTAGTCCGAAATTCTTTTTTCAATACAAAATAATTTCGGGCTGAATTTCAGTAACTGGCTAAATTTTGTTACATGGGGTATTAGGCTTGTTGGTTGCAACTATCTCCATTCCCTACGAAATTAGTAGTGCATATATAAACGAAAATAAATTGTTCGATTAAAAATGTTGTGATTATTGCAACATTTCTGATACACCTGTAACTGTAACGACTGTAACGATTACGACCGCCAATCAAAACTAACTTAGCAGTGTGAGTTTCGTACGTTTATTGAGAGCGACAACAATGTGGATATATAAAACAACATGCGAACAACGTATTTACAAATTTCACAAATAAACAAGTGTCAATGTATTAGTCGTCATCGATGTGCTATCGCTCACATGGTCCATGTGAGTCGGCGATGCTTAATGCGGATCTTCTTAGTGAGGCGGCGAAACTGCTTGGCAATGGAGCGCGAGCGAGCGAGCGCTGCCTTCTTCTTCTTTTCCTCTTCCTCACAGTCTTTTCCGGCGGAAGTACTTTTATTTCCGGCGGAATTCAATTTGAGAGTTTTCACAGTAGATGACACCGGAGGTACCTTGAAGGCTGTTGATAAGTTTCCTTCCGATGATGACAGTCTTGATGATGCTGACGCTTTTGATGATCCTGATGATGATGATAGATCAGGGTGGGACCTACAGGGTGATAGGCAATCTACGGAGCTGGAGATCGGGTAGAAAGGTCCAGAGGGCTCAACACGGCACCGGGGAGGACCCAGCTCACAGTCCGTAGAGTGACTCCGAGGCAGTGGGGAGACCTTGAGCCCTGGGGAGGAAAACAGCGCCATGGATGGCGGGTAGAGCGTCGGGCTTGGTGACTCGTTGACGGGACACAGTTCGGATGGGGTTCTCGTGCCTGGGCTTGAGAGGGAGGTATACGAGGACAGCTCAACAGCCAGAACCGAGGCACCCGATGACGATGAATTCAGGATGGACGTTGAGGCTGATCTAGAAGCTGCCGCCAGCGCTGTTGTAATCGGTGATATCCTGTCCAACGCGGATGTTGATAGTGAAGCCATCACAGGAACTAAACCAGAAGTTTGGCTCCTAGCGTTTGAATCTGATACTGCTCTGCTGAGAGACTTGCTCTTGGCGGAAGAAAGCACAGACGCAAAGGCAGAAGAGCTAGTCTTCTGCTGTGATAGGATCTTATTCTGCGCGGGTGGAGCAGCTGGTGTGGACGGTGGTAACTGCTTGGAACCCCGGGACAATGTTGGAGAAGGAATTGGTGACACTTTGGGTGTACACAATGATCCCTCTGATGAGGCTGAAGATAATGTTAACTGAGATGCTGAAAGGGATGCTGATACCTCCGCCGAGGGAGGTAATGGAATTTCCTTCTTTCCCATACTTGGTGACACTTTCGGTAATACTTCTGGTGATACATCGGATGATAGAGCACTCTGAACGCTGGTAGGGCGTTTGTACTGTTTAGACTTCTCCAAACTGTACGTATTTGGTAGAGGCGATTCGCTGAAGAGGCTGAAGCTTCGTTTAAAACTGAAGCGCGCAAATCGCTTGCGATGCGCAGCTCCTGGTTTCGTCATGACGGGCGTAAATTTAGGAGTAGAGCTCATGACCTTCGCCGATCCCTCAGGCGAGGCGGTTTTGGTCTGTTTCTTCCCTGAACTGCTATTGCTAGTATTCTTGTTACTGTTACTGTCGTTGTTGTTGTTGAACACAGACAGCGCAGTCGATTGCGTCAGGAACTTAAAAGCTCCTTTGCCCATGGACCACCGCTTGGTGAGACCCCCTGGACTCTTCCCACGGGTCTTCGCTGAGATACGTATCACCGGGGTTCGCTTGAACGGTGAAGTATGACGTGTGATGGTGACGTCTTGTGGCGAAGTGGTGGCGCTGTGGTTGTTCTCAGGCTCCTGGTCCCTGGCACCTGGACTGCGATCAGTGATACTGCAGTTCTCCGTTGCGTTCTCTTGTGGACTCCCCGATGGTGTGCCTCGGTTCCCTGGCTCGGAGCCGGTGATTGCGGCCAAGCTGAACAGGTGTTCCTGCAGCACTGCCATCTGTTGTTGAACCTCCGTCCACTGTTGCTCGAGCTCTGCTTTCTCCTTCAGGTGCATATGGCGGGGGTTACACTGCAACCAAAAAGATAACAGAGGATAAATAGTTGTAAGATACAAGGAGTTGGAATTTAGTAATTTAATTATCATATCAGTCTTGCTTCAACAAAATAATGTCGAAGAAATTTCATTTCTACCAGACTTTTCTACAATGATTTCCCAAAATTAAGCCATATGTCAATGTATCACATTTTTTCTCACGACGCAATTTCCAAGTTACTATAAGTAATAATGAATGGTTCATACCTTCAAGACGTCGGGTGAACTAAACGACCTTCTGGCCAAACGTTTGGTGGAACAGGCAGACATCATGTACTGACGTAATCCGAAAAAATATTTCCAATAAAAAATTGTATCCGATAAATCGTGAAGTAATATATCCGTGAGTGTAAGAATGCAATGCAATGTATATCCAAGGCTTGGTATCGAGTGAATGATGACAGCTTGGTGAATCATGCGCTTTTTGTACGCGCATGCATTTCTGACACTACTCATTAAAGTCGGGCTGCAGCAATTGACACTACATGAGATAGTCACCTTACCGCGAGCGTTAAACCAACATTGCGGAACAGACAATTGAGGTACGTGTCAGTAACACGTTTGAGTACCTCTTCATACAGCTCAGAGAGAAGGGAGGTGATGAGTAGATCCAGCTGTGTGATCGTTAGTGCGAAACGTATTTGTTTCTATTGTGTACGTTTATCTTTGTGATCATAGCATTTCAAATGTGTAAATCAGTGAGTTACAGCATTAATTAATTGTCAATTATTCCGACTTATCACTTTTCTCGTTCCATTACAAGAAGTAGAGAGATAAAAAAGGTTTCCAAAATATTATAGAAATATAGTAAATCCCTTCGAACCAAATCAAATAAATATTTGTAAAATGCAATGATAATAAATGAACAAGTAGTTTCATAATTCTTTATATTAACAGACAATACTAGTCGCATCAATTTCTGTCCGTAACCCAGAAACAACCCTCGTTTGTCTGCTGTGCTGCCATCTTTTTACTAAAAACGATCGGAACTAAATTCTATTTTGTCAGTTTATAGATTTAAAAAAAAGTCGGGACGGCGGTTAAAAGTTTTTGTTCTGTTACTGGGGCGTAGGGAATGACACAAAATACCTCAAAACTGACACTATTTTTTACTATATTGAAGCTGATTCGGAAAAATAGAAAGCTATATAGTAAATTAATATACAGAAACAAACAAATAAAGTTGTGCCTAATAAGGGATTGCGACGGTCGCCGGCAAAGAAAAATTATGAACAACATTGATCTTCATTTGTAAAGTTAAATCCAAGATTAGTTACACAACTGAATTGAGTTCAACTTCACATGAAACCTTAACCTTGATGAGCAAAATCTACCAACAACAGTAAAACAATCACTGATCTACACCACACGTCAGTGAGGTGTGAAATCTTGAGCACAGTGCGACCGTGAGTTCTCTGACCATACGCCGCTGAGGTGTGAACGGGACAAACCGCTCAAACAATCATACGTGTGAACGTTCACTATTCACAGGTGTGAAAATATAGCTTGAGGTGTGAAAACGACTAGTAACTCGAAAATGTCTATGAGTAAGTATATATAAATGGTGAACTCAGACTCATCCTCCGTATCATTTTGCTCAAGATTCTTGAGCTGCTCCAACTTCACAAAGGAAACTTACAGAAAGTTATTATCACTTTGGAATGGAGTCGTTTCTCTCACACGTCCATCAAAAGGTAATAGATACATTTCACAAGGGCAAATATCGATTTTGAATTAATGAAGATAACTTGCACATTTCTTTTTCGTTGCAACATTCGACATGTATTAAAGCTAAGACTGTAGGATAAACTGATGTAACTTTTAACGTCTCTATTATTTCATTGCATTTCAGGAAGCCTGTCACCATGGCTGCGGTCACCAGGAGTTGCAGTTTCCGTATGGTTCACAATGTCATCAGGGACAACAGCGGGTTTCCCTGGGAACCAAATCCTGGGACATCCATTCATTACCGTGGGAAACGCCACAACACTGCGACGAGACGCTACTATTAGACGTCACAATGACGTCACATGATGTCGCTATGACTACACTGTTGGACATCAATGTTCTCAACAACACCGAATCACAAGACAACAGTTTCAGTGATGAAGACTCGGACACAGGTACGTTATCTACCGACTTTCATGAAAGTATGTACTCAACGTCTGAACAGATGACGTCACTACGCTACTACGGAAACATCGATGACGACGTAGAGACCTCCTGTTGTTTATCAGAGTGTGACTATTCAGCGTCCTTCACCCATGACATTACCAAACAGCACGCGACAAAGACGTCGAGGTTACAACCTCATCCACGCTTCTTAGATACGTCGTTCATCTCAGCGCAGCTATCAGATCACCACTACACACCGACACCCAACAGGCGGCATCTCCCAAAACTACCAATTTTGCCCCGAGGGCTACAACACTCAAATCCGACAGTAACAACTCCCACCGGGCGGCACCAACCAAAACTACCAACCGCAAACTTTGCTGGGAAACTCGGCCACGTAAAACAAAAACTAGGTGTGTCACCTACCCGTCGAAAGGGACAGAAGAGGAAGCTGACATCGCGCAGTGAGACATCTAGTAGCAGTTCATCGCCAGACGATAGTGGACTCCAGGTATTGCATAACAGTTCTAACAATTTCCAAACCAAATTCACTTTGTAATTAAATTTGCTTTTGCACGAATTTTTATCTCGATGCAGGGTATGAGTGCCATCAGTGACATCCAGAACGCCAGTCTGCGCCCTGACCGCGTCCTGCTCTCCCACACCGACCTGTCCCGCGTAGGCGGAGGGCAGGGAGGACCGCCCAACAGCAGCATCAGTTACCCGAGGAACAGCACGCCCGAGCGGCGGCGCACCAAGACCTTCAAACACTCGCGGTAGGGCTTCACAGTTTTGTTTCTTTTCATAGCAAAGTCACTCCTATTATCGAAGGCAATTCATGTGTTTAACTTAGCAGAAAGAGTACTCCCTCTAAACCTGGACTAGTTTTGTGAACTCTGTGACAGGAAATGAACAGCAATGTGTATGCTTTCAGATACGACTGCAGGTGTAACCGGAAACTGGTGTTTAAATCGATAGAGAATCTTCACCATCGGGGATCATCCCCAACCTTCGTCAATGATCAAACACATAGAAGCAACAGGTCAGCAACCTACTGTCATCGGGAGTCCTCCAGTAGTTTGAGATCAGGATGTTCTTCCTATGTCAGCACACTCGGTTTCAACCCGTTTGAAGTGAGTGGTATACCTTATGGGAGTAGAGACTGCAGTGATATTGCATACTCAATCCAGAACTATACTTCCTACACAACGTACCCTGACGAAGAATCTTACACCAGGGGGCACGATCAGTCCAGAGGGCACTACTCGCATCTTGTAGACATAGCCAATCAGACGCGCCTGACGGACTCCGACGCTTCCGGTTTCATTCACGTTCCCATGGTGCGAAGGCCCGTCACGTACAAAGCGAAGGTCAAGGTCAACCGGAAGAAGGTCATCTCCCAACAACTGAGGACCATCGGGCGCAAAATCAGAAAGCACGGTGCGAGAACCCTTAACATGGACACCCTGGCTGTCCTGTAACAACTCTGGTGAGTCTTCAAGAACTACACATACTTCTGTGTGTAAATCCACCAGTTTCTCCCACGAACAATATTTCACTTGTTACATATTTATTTCTCCTGTTGTATAATACCCTGTTAAAAGTTCTCATTTGTAAAAACCGTTTAAAAATATCCGTTTCAAATATCCGATGTAAATAAATTGTTACGTGTGAAAAGAAAACGGGTTTTTGTCGAATTCCGAAGGAATCTTTCAACGAACACAATTCACTGCTTTGAAGCTGATACCTTTTCAGGTCAAAGTAATTTGAGGTCCCACGCATCTCCTTAAACATATAACACTGTAATAAGACTCGTTGCAGGTCAACGTTCGCGTTAGCTCTGTTTGAACAAACCTTATGATGCATTCACACGTGCGATAAAGGACAATCTTCTAACGCTGGGGTACAGTGGATTTAGCATTCATTGCTAGCAGGAAAGGTACAGAACACTGTGCTCCCGCCACAATCCCAATCGCACAAGTAGCACATCTTTATCGCATGTGTGAATAGATTTCAAGCGGCACTGACCTTGGTGGCAATTTTCTTGGCGGCGGGAACGTTCTCAAAGCCCTTTTCTAGTTTGTATAGTTGCCTCCATATGTTTCCGACCTCGTTATCCACCACGTCCGGATTCACGGCGTCCATCGGTCCCTCCATCCAGTTCCTACAACACGCAACGCCAGATTAGGCTCAACTCATCCTGGACATTTGCGTTTTCGTCAACGTCAAATGTTTAACACGGGGCACCTTTAGTTGCAAACGACCATGAAAAATGTGACACTTAGGCCTGTCTCACACGTAAATAAATTCAGCCCTATATTTTTCACAGCAATCAGTGGTAGTGTTCACATGTGACGTCAAAATACATTGAACATCATGTGTGAACAGCACCATAGGTAACCGTGCCATCCACTTTTTATATTAGGCCAAATATCGGATTGAATTTCGTTATGTGTGAACGTAGTGTTAGGCGTGACCTCTCCCACCCAACACTTACTTGTATTTATCATTGAAGTCCACTGTTAGTTCATACAGCTGGTGGTACGGTTTTAGCATGTTAATTGTCTTGACGCGGTCTGGGTACGACGTCGTCTGCCACCCGAACGCTTCCTCCTCTAAGTTGAACGACTCCACCTGAAATAATTTAGGGTGGAATTATATTGGAGCGAACGCGAAAATTCTCTTTATTCTTTGTCGCTACTCACTGCTAACCAATGTAAACACAACTATGTATCCATTCCAAGCGATCTCGCTTTCCCTTTCGCTCCAATATAATTCCGCCTTAAATTACACGTCACGTTTAAAAGGTAGAGCCAGCGGACACTAAGCAGCTTTTCTACGACCATTAATCAGAGACAGAGCGTCAAGAAAAGTTTGCGCCAAAATGATATTTTACGCAGGTGAATAAATGTTGACGTACAAATAGTGAACTGTTAACATGAGATTTAACCTTGTGAAATTCCTTATGAGTATCCGCAGAAATTAAACATGTAACCAAACGAGCATGCTGCGCGAGCCGGTGCATACCTTATCGGCGGCTGCCTGTAGTTTGGCGTCCAGCGCCTGTGCTTTCTTTAGGTAGCGCTGTATTTCGCTCATATCTCCGAACGTCGTGAACTCCTCCACCTGCTTCGCGTAACTCTCCAGCTCTTCTGTGAACCGCTCACGGCGCAACTACAAAACAACCAATATGTGAAGCAGGTTTAACACCAGAGATGCTCTCCAGCTGCTGTGACTAAATCACTTTATATTGGTTTCTAATCTCTCGAATCAAACGACAATATTTTTGTGCACAAAAATGGTCACTATTTCATCGAAGAATTCGAGAGATAAAGCAGGACTCTTTACACGGTTTCCAGCCCTTAAAAAAGTTGTGACCTCTGATGACAAGGAGACGTCAATGATATTTGTGAGTGGACATTTCTGTCCGTCCACCATTCGCATGACCACTTAATGTCTCAATTTTTAGATGCAATTATGTAATATAACTTAGGAGTCAAGATGCTAAGATTTAGTAGCAGTGGTGAACCAAAATATTCTGGTTTTTTTTTTGTTTTTTGGGGTTTTTTTTTCTTGGGGAAAGAGCAGTGTGATCCGAGATCCTGAGCTGGTCCAATGGTTCTGTGC
Source organism: Haplosyllis leylae (assembly GCA_038406175.1). Taxonomy (NCBI): domain Eukaryota; kingdom Metazoa; phylum Annelida; class Polychaeta; order Phyllodocida; family Syllidae; genus Haplosyllis; species Haplosyllis leylae. Next base: position 11,580 of record JBCAUG010362822.1, read on the forward strand.
TCGCAATCTGAAAAGAAGTGAAATCTTAAGTATGAACAGCGTCCTTACCTTGAGTGCCTCCTCGTACTGCGTACGTTTCTCAGATATGATTAAGCGGTGCTCCTCGAATATGGCGGGCATACGTCCATGCCACATGAAGGTGTTGCTATTGAGGCGCATCTCTGCGGGGGAGAAGGAGGCGTAGTCGACGAGGAAGGCGAGACGGTTCTTGGCACTGACCAGCTTCTTCTCTAGTTCGTAAATGGTGTCCGTCTCCACCTTGATGATGTACTCCTTGAGTTCCATCAACTGCTCTGTGTTCGGTGGCGTCGTCAACGCCTTCTCCGCGATCTGCTCGTACTCATCGCACAAGCTACAAAACAAAGTAATTCAGCATGGCGACGGTTTCCAAGATTCATTGGACTAAAAACAGAATTTTGCCTATCGCATAATGTTTCGCCTCAGTAGACTCTACGAATCAACAACGACAAGTCACTAAAAAAGATTATTAAATAAAACGAGTTTTCCCTGTCATGGTAGGAAACAAACAATCCTCTAGAAATGACCTTGCTGTGTATAAAACTTGAATTGTTACAAGAAAAACACGACATTAAGTCATCTGAAGGAGATGGTTAGGTGAGATTCCTGTCAAGGGTTACTGCAAACATTGAATATGCTGTAAGACTATTGTAAACGTGGCCAATTCGTCCCCAAGGAGGTAATTATAGCATCCGACAAAGTCAAAGAATGTGAGTTCTTACGCTCTATTGGCCTCCTGATGATCTTTGGACATGCGCGCAAGCAGCTTACTGCAGAGCGTGTCAGCTCTCTTCGACAATCCTCGGATCAACTCGTCACAGTGAACCTCGAACATTCCAAGACGAGTCACCTGCAAAGGACACAAGTCCTAAGTCTACGTCTCTAGAAAGAAGATTCTTTTAAAACGGATATTCCTTAAAAACGTACAACCTTTCTGAAATGTTATTGCAAGAGTGCGGGACTAGGGACAAACTTTTATTGAACCTATTTCCCCACAGGCAACATATGAAGACAAAATGTAGTTCTGCACTGTGTGTGGGTTTCACTTTAGATAAAAAATTACTTGGATTTCTTTCCACCTTTAATTTCAAGTGTAGGAGGTCATTCACACTGAACAAAAGCTGTCCCTGAATATGAAATAAGCAGCGTTACCTTGATGGAGTTATAGGAGATCTCGTCCACGAGGCGGTGGTACTTGCGCACCTCGCGGCAGTAATCGTCGAACGAGTGCTCCTCCTGCAGGAACTGGTCGATATCCTGCTCAGCCTAAAGAGATTAAATACACGTGTAAACCACATGATAAACACAATGTCTGCTCCTCCTGCAGGAGCTGGTACTTGTCGCCTGGCTTCACGTTAACAGACTGTGAGACTATACCTATTTGTTCATGAGGAACTTATGATATGAACAGACCCAGAGACTGTACCTGTTTGTTGATAAGGAACTTGTACTTATCGTACAGCTTGGTGTGCTCGATTGGGTAGCGGCTCTCGCGCTGGATGAGGTGCGCTACGCTGTCCTTGTGCGCCTGCAGGATTTCCGGCAGGATGATTGGCTTCAAATGCGACGCTCCCTTGTTTCCACTCTGCAGCAAAAATTAAATGTAATCAACTACAAAAGACTTCGCTTGTAAACTCTTACAACGGGTGCCTTCTTCTGTTCTTCAATACTAGCATATCTTCTTCCCCTGGAAGAAGGTTGTGACTCCACCTCACACAACTGTGACAATTGAAAGAAAACGCATCTAATTATTAAGGCAAAAAACACGGGATAACCTTCTTTATAAAACCTATTTTTCAAATATTGTTTAAGGTTAGAATTGTGGGCACATCACCAAATTGTGTGTAAGACAGAGGACCACCAAAATTAGTGTCTGTAAATGACAGATTTCACTGTAGAATATACAAAGAAATCGTTGGACAGTAAAATTTTAGTTCCTGTTTTGCTTTCTCTACTAAGGATGGAATCATCAGTTACCGATGTTTCTATTGCGTTCACGCTGCGCTGGTTTATTGTGAAGAAGGCTACTCGAACACGGCGATAGTGAATGCCAATCCTAAATTTTCTCTGATTGTTAGCTTGTCCCGAATTGAAGTTCCTCCCAAGAACACATTGAATGCCACTTTTCTGTGTTCGCTTTCACCTAGTGTGACTAAGTCCTTATTGAGATGATAAGTACTGACCCACTCTGAGTAGAGTTTCGTCTCGACGCGAGGAATCATCCCGACGTTCTTTATCATCACATCGAACACGTTGATGAGAACGAGCTCAAAGTCTGGGAAATCCGGTTCGAACTTGATCTGCCCTCCGTCCAGGATAAGCCTCAGGATGAACCCAGAATGTTCGTACGCACGAGTCGAGTGCTGCGGAGCAACAATGAGTTCGGAGATTATAAGTTGATCTACGTTTTGTCCAGAATGAAAGGGCGCGAGAAGAAAACAACATTTGTTTACACTTACTACCAACGTTACCGTTTTTGTGATCGCCACTTTGATCTTTTTAATGGTATGTTGTGTGAACAGCACAATAAGACTGCATTGAACTCATTTATAAACAGCATCAAAAATGGTGACTTCGACGGCAAGTGTAAACAAGTGTTCAAATGAGGCAAGTTTTACTTAAAGTAAACGACGTATAGCTGCAACCTTTTTAGTGAGTACAAAACTGGTCGTATGCTGGTCCCTGACAAGGGATTGCGATATTTCCGGCTAAAAATTAAACAAGCAACCCTGCATAATAAGTTTCCTGTTATTCAGATAGCAGGTAACTATGGCCTCCAAAGTTGCGTTTGTCTAAAAGGATCATGCTCAATTTTCACAAAGAGCACCACCTCAGCTCCCGAACACTAGGGACAAAAAACTTAAACGGCAAAGTAGGGAGCGTGATCAACTTACCGGAGGTTGGCACAACAGGTCGGTGTAGTCGCTGATAGAATCCAGTGCGAGGTTCTGGATCTGTTCCGTCATCAAGGTCGCCGCGCAGTTAAAGAACGACTCCAACTTGGCCTGATCGTGGTTGCTAGGCACCTGTTTCCGCTTGTTACCTTGGTAGAATATGTTCTGTACTTCTGGAAACCATCTGTAATAATTTGTATTGCATTGGGAAACACATCAAAGAAAGCAAAAACTGCTGCAACTAAATTTCATATACACATAGTTATAGAACCAGAATGCACAATAATTTATCCGTACGTCTTTTGTACTACTTTTGTGCTACAGATAAGAAGCCACAATAAGAATACAATTCCTTTTCTATTGTCACAATGTTGTTCACAATGCATGCTGATCAGAGAGTGCTATGTGTACTCAGTGAGAGCACGTGTACTTACTTTTTAATGAGTTTTTCCTTGGCGGCCTCTATGTGTCTCATGCAGAGGTTCTGGAAGACTGAGAGTTCCATCGAATCCGGTCGGTGGTGAAACTCCTCGATGTCGATCAGCCGTAGCTTCCTGTACAAATACATCATCATAAATTGTCGGTAATTGATGTGATTTAATGGGTTTAAGTCCAGTTTGAATGTTTTGAATTCACAATAAGCCACAAGAATAATTCGAGGAATGCTTTAAATGAACCCGTACAAATCCTTAGAACGGAAATCTTGGGCTTTTAAAGAACAAGCTAACCCGAATGAGGTGTGCCAGAGCTCGAGTACTTGTAACATGCAGGGGTTGGTAACGTGCAGCACGTCTATCGCCACGTCGAGCGCCGACAGGTAGGAACGGTTCCAAGGCTTGGGCACGACTGCCAGTTCCTCCCGGTGTGGCGGCAGCACCTCCCGCTTGTCGTCCTCCTTCTCCCGCGGGTCCTTCAACACGAAGTCCACGATCGCCTGCGACCAACAACAGCAACATTATCACTCATTGCCTTTATTTAATAGCAAGCAATTGACATCTTTGCTTTTGAGCTTCGGGTGATGCATAGGAATGTTTTAATCTATTGTTTTCTGAGAGCCAGCAAAAGTGGACATGGTGACAAGCATCCAATGAAGGACATGTGTCATGATTGGAAAGGGTATCTAGAACCAAGATATGACGTAGTCCTCGCATATCTCGTACCTTTTTTACAGAGAGGAGGTAGTCCTCGCGCATCTCATCGGACAGGTTCTCGATGGTCTCGTCGTGGTCCCGCTTCAGGTCCCCGGGCACCAGGCGCAGCACGTTCTCCAGCCAAGAGTCCTCCATCGGCGCTACGTGCTCCGTGTCGATCCCGTTGTGGATGTAATAATAGTAACGCTGAAACGACAATCAAATAAACGCACAGTTAAATTTGCTAATCTACTTATTATAATCTACGTTATGCCTTATACTGGTCTCTATGACGTCATTTTGTATGACGTATGACATGACTTTCAGATTTGCATAACTTTAGCATTTTTCTGCGGACAAGCTACCTCAACTTTACGACCAGTTTTTTTTTTCACTTGTCTCCTCGCACCACCATTTTTACAGAACCACTAATAATTTACGTCCACTTTAGTGTGGATTTTGCGGATGTCGTAAATTCATGAGTTCATTCCACTGATTGACTGATAGTTACCGCCCACGTACGTAGTACGACGGGAAGGTTATGTTTTCACAGGTGTGTGACCGTCCACAGGGGGTACTGCAGGTACCCCCCCCCCAACCAGGACTAGGGTACCCCTGGCCAGGAATGGGGTACCCCCAGCCAGGACTGGAGTACCCCCCTGGCCAGGACTGGGGTACCCCATCCCCTCTCCCCCCCCCCCGGAATAGGTCAGCTGCGCGGTAGGGGGACTTTCACGTAGGAGGACTTTCTTGTTTATTTACATATTTAACGGCCAAACGTAACATAGGAGGATTTGGACAATATAGTGGCTACTGCTAAACTGGAGGTATTTCGTTTATTTCAAATCAAACTAGACATGTGACGCACACCAGTGTTCTAAACAGTGTTATTTGGTATGCAAACACTTAAGAATTGAACATTAAAAGTGTTCCAAGCCAGTTTTGGGGCCAATAACTGTACTTTCAAAGCCAAATCAGTTGCATTAACTGTTGCTTCTTATGTAAAATATTGTCGGATACGTTTTGAAATTAGTCCGACTGAAGTAACATTTGAGGGCCTTGTTTCGATCACTCAATATATGTGGTGCCGCTGAAAATGCGGCCCCTCCTTTTGTGAGCCAGCCTGGGTTGGGGAGCGGCGGCCTCTTGCAG
>JBCAUG010362933.1:0-16771 GCA_038406175.1 Haplosyllis leylae
AATTAGAGGGATTGGTTGGATACGGTCTAAAAGTATATTGTTTTGCTGTACAGTAATATTTCATCATGTTATAAACACGTCTTGATTACAATTAAATTTGTATTTGGGAATTGACATTTGTATGTGTATTAGACAAGCCTCTGTCAGCTTTATGCTGTGTGAAAAAATTAGAGGGATTGATTCAATACGTTCTAAAAGTTTTTTGTTTTGTTGTACAGTACTATTTCATACTGTTATAAAAATGTCACATGGATAAATGAATTCGGCTTGACATAAATAAATTGATAATAAGGTTTAAAAGCTAAAGTGCACAAAAAATTTTTTGGGTTATTTTTAAATTTACATATAAATGAGGATTGTAAGTAATTTCACAGATCAATAAGATTGTTCCATGCTTGGAATTTAGCTGGAGATTTAGATCTTATTGAATCTTCACGGTCACAGACGGGAAGGAATTTCTAATACTGTACACAGTTCGGGATAACAATTAGCAGTGTTTAAATCACTATAGGTGGATGTCATAAAATTATGTGTATTTTGTACTCCGTAACTTTACTGACCAGACTCAGCAGAAAGCTTCTCAACGCAAAAACTTAATGGCAAAATACTGTAGAATGTGTTCTTTTGAAGGGTTACTATTTATTGTTGTACAAATGCTGAAACGAGATCGAGGTGTAAATGGTCTTTTTGCATTACCAGATTTTTTGCAGTATTGTAGTACTTTGTAGTACTCCGAACAAAGTAAGGACATTTTCATACAATCATAATCGCTCTTCGCATTTGATGACTATAAGTATCCTTGGAGAGATTGGACTCGTGGTATACATGCTAATGGATTCCTTTTGACCTTTGTTAGGCTTCGCAATCTACTGACAGAATATTATCACATTCTCTTTCACAGGAATTGTAATTTACTATGATCTCCGTGACATTTGCCCTCAAAATTTGATGTTATTACAGAGCATGTCGGTGCCATAGTTTCTGATCTGAAGTGTTCTGGGATTTTGAACCTGTGCTACTTGGATTCAGACTGGAACTGACGAATATTTATTTACCATCTGTCCAAAAACGATAAGAAGGCAACAATTTGATACTTTGCAACATAATATGATTGTGAATAGTGTCAAAGAGATTTTTGTTCCGTTTCAAATCTGCAACAATGCATTTAAAACAAACCATATGACCTAAAGGAAGACAAAGTTTGATGGAGTGGGACAATATTGTTCACATGTTTAAAATCAATGACAAGAACTAACAAGAGTGTATCATGCTTCTTCAAGGAGTCTTCCTCGATTTAAAGATCAATAAGGGTGGCTCTAACACTGAATAGAAAATCTGGGTTTCAAGTTTGAAAATGACTAAGTCAAATAAAACGGTTTAGGAACTTTATACAAAAAACGGCTTTTGTCCGTTTTTCTAGTCAAAACACGAAAAAATGGGAAAAAAGAAGAGTTTTGAAACAGATTTGTTCTCACAATTGCAACTGTCCCATGATTAAAGAAAAGGCAGCAAAATTGTAAACGGACAAAAACTACGCATTTTTGTTTGAAAAGTACAAAGTTGATAAATACCCATTATCCACTATTATAGGAAACTGTCAATCACAGTAAGATAAGTGACAGTTTCCATTCCACACTAACTAGATTAGCTAATTACACGCTTATCCATTGCTCCTTACTTAATCCTGACAGGATACACTTTATGTTAAAGCTTTGCCAAAGCCTGATACAAAGAAGTGATATAATTGAAGCTGCAACCAAAGCTGTGATTTATTTGGCACAATGCTCCATGGAAAACTGTTGATTGGATCAATTGATTGATGGACAAATCATTTATATTAACCAATCAATAGGTCCTAAGAGGCAATGTCAATAATTTGATTGGAGGACTCACTCTGACATAGCATGTCATATTCATCATGTACACACTTCAGTTAACACTATGTAAATGCAGACCCAAATTTGTGTTATTCATTGGACATGTAAACATTCGGTAATTACATGCGGCAAATTGTTACTACAAGAGGACACCAGTACATGGTCAACCAGATAGTACAATGGTCAGATATGTAGATCCATCAAGAAAGTTTTGCCAAATACTAGGATTCTAAATAAAGAATGAATTTTAAAAAATGTCTTAGTTTGAGATGACCTTTCATTTGTATATCTATACCTGTGAATCTCATTCGGCAAATCGTTTAAGCAATAAAGTATACTTGATGGATCTATCATCGCTGTGATCATTCATGCCAACACTTTTCAGACAAGTACTCATTAAAAATATCTGGGTGAGAACAAACAGCCAACGAGAAATGTTGTTTTCCTGAGAAACTGTCATCGATCTGCACCCTGTGGCTTTCCATGCTTTTCTTTCTTAAGTGCGTTTTGCTGCACTAAAACACATAATTTGGAACCTAATGAAACCAAAAATAAACATCAGCTGTGAAGACGAATGAAAAATAAGAAAAACCTTCTTTCTTGATCGTGACCATAAAGCCACATCCATGAATTTGAGTACATTCTACACAAACGTTGTAATGGTATGCCAAAGTCCCATAAGTTAACAGCCATAGATTTTACATCATATTGAAAAGGCCGTGATGTATAGCGATCCATTGAACAGCATTTTGTCTGTTTATATTACGTAAAAATTGAATGGTTCACGTTTAATATTTGATCACATCATATTCAATCTTTCTGAGCATAACAATAGACCAACAACTATCCGTTAGATGGGCAAAATTTACAAATCCCCTCTGTTTATAACAAAAACATTCACATAATATCTTGTATTTGAATATTGATAAAACTAAATGATAACATAAATCAAATGCATTGAACTGATTTTAAGTCCCAGCAATCATCAATATCTACAAACATCAATCTGTATTTAATGATTTTTATGCCATTTATATTTTGGCCTATTGATTGAAATTCGTTTGATAAACAATCGAGTAAAATTTCAATTTTCAATGTCGTGTTTGGACCGATAATATTTCCCACAATCTCTCCACAATACAAGAATGCCAATATTACCAACTTTGTTTTAGCTGTGTCATTCAAAATCGATTCATCCAATAAAATTTGTATCCATGAAATGTAATTATCATACACCCCTTGATTTCAAATTTTACATTTACCAACATCAATTGACGCAAATGGAGAAGAAAACTGCAAATATGTTGGAGTACAAAGTTGGCAATAATGCCAACATTGCCAACTTTGTGTGTTTGTGAAAAACTCGAATGGAAGCAAGGTATGTTGGGGATGGTGAAGACATTATTTGTACCAATGGATTGCTGTGACTTCTAAATTCGAGACAGAACTCGTTAACTGTACATACAAGATGGTGAGAAATCGACAAAGCGTAGACTTGTTACACTCTCAGTGGAGTCGTGTTGTCTCAGCCTTCATGAATTCAGAATTCCAATTCCCAACAGTTACATACAATCCCGGCTAATCTTGACCTGAATTTATCAATGCCCAAAGAAGCTGTGGCTCTGAAAGTTCCATCAAACACATTTTTACCAATATGAACCTAATTTGTTGGAACATTCAAAAAAAAAATATTTGTGAAGATTGATAACAACCTATGTGTTCACGAACCACAGCATGTTTTCTCCAAAAAAAAGTAAGGATAATACCCGATGCTGAGGTGATTATTAGTGGAGAAAACCATTGAAGACACAGTCCGAAGTGTTTTCTCAGCTGATAATGAGGTTGAATGATCTAGTTTAAAGAGTTTTTAAGCAAAGCTCTCTGTTTGTATTTCAAGAAAAATTCACACTTTATGCAAATAGACATCTTCCCTTAAAAGTCTTTAATTTTGAGAATAATATTTTGATCCCCATGTAAAATGCTTATTTTTCCACAAAGTAGTCAAATTAAAGAAACCCATCGCCATCCTTCCACTTTCTTACCTACACGTTGAATATTAAGGCACCGAGACACTTCATCAAACCACATACTGTTATGTCAATTTGCTTTGTCACAATATGCAAGACCAGGTCAGAATATTAAGACATATGAATCATGGAAAGGCTGGCAACTCTGTCATACATATTGTTCACGTAGACGTGAGCTTCATCGCTGAAAGTTTATTTACCCAAGACAAAATATTCTTCCAGACTCGCAAAATCTTAGTTTTGATATTGCAATGAAACCTCTTTTTAAGATAGAGAAATGACTGAAATTTGAGTGCATTTATCTTTCTGATTTGATAAATGCCTTTGTTTTGTACATAATCATACCATTCCCATTTTCTGAATATTGTACTGTGTACTAAAGGCTACCACAAAGGAAGAATCAAGGAACAAAAAGCAATATCTAGTACGTTTTCATATGGACAAAGGCTCAGCTGGACAAAAGCAGCTGCGCAGTATTTGATTACATTTAATTGTTTAATTAAGTAACCGATATTCCCAACTGGCACCATAAAATACGGAAGGGTTATTGCACTGGGAAAACGAGACCATTTACGCGATCTCACTTTTCTGTGAGAAGAAATCTATTTTAAATTACTAGACTATCTTGTATGTAGTATTTTGCCCTTTAATTGATGCCCTTTGTTAAATAAGGTTCATTTACACTGGATAAAAGAGAGAGCGATATTTTTTCATGTTTGTTGCTTATTCTTAGATCCTTTTTGATTGTTCTTTGATCGTCTTTGCTTTTACTTCCACATTTGCTTGATGTGAATAGACCCTTAAACTTGCACGATCTTTCTAATCTTCTTTGGCGTATGTTACTGGTCTAAATTTAGTTAATTGTTCTTTTTCACCTAATTTCCCTTATAAATAGCAAATAATCAACAATTGTATCCATGTCTTTTATTGCTGGCTTGTTTAGAGTCAGCTTAGTGATTGATTTGGGGTACCCGCAAGAATTTGGTACAGGATGGAGAAGACCTTTGACACCCTTATGATGAATCGGCCTACTTTAGGCTGCAGTCATTGATGGGAATTTGTTTTACATAGTTGTGATGCTGTTGTGACATCATTATGTCAGAACGTCTTTTTGTGGCATAGCAATGAGCCAGCAATCTGTTAAGATCTAAACATTCATGACGTCATTTTTAGTGGCTCGTTAGAGTCACCTTAGTGGTTAAGTTGGGGGGGGGGGGCTTGTAACATCCTGTTTCAGGCCTTTGGCAGTTTTATGATAATTAGGTAACCCTACTTTAACCTTCAGTCATTGGTAGGAATTTGTTTACACATAATGCTGCCACGATGTCATTTTACACGTGCCACCAATTGGGTCAACGACGCAACGTCATATTTGGAATTCTTGACACGGAACTGTACAAACTTCTTGGTTAGTTTCCAACATGAAACTTTGTGTGTGGAATTCATTTTAGGTATATTCGATGCAAAACAAACCTTTTGGGGAAGGAAAGTGGCTTTGGGACCCAGATAATTTTGTTACAGACAAACATGATACAATTTACACATGAATGAACAATGTCTGCACAAAAACTAAATGAGGGACAAGTAAGGCATTGGAATGAACATGGCAGGAATAGATCTATTGACAGGTTGGTAACCCATGATAAAGTAGATTTCACTACAGCTTCTCTGTCCTCACAGCTTCTTGTTAGGATAGGTTATTCACAATCAATAGGAGGAATTAGTTTTAAATTCTAATGCCTGCTTTAAAGTAAAGTTTCTCACGATGGTTGATGTAAAATTGAGTTAAAGCTGAGACGATATCTTGTTATTGGGTCTCATTACTTTTGCAAATATATGCTAAATGTGTATCGTGGTCAAATGGTTTGGGAAATTGAGAGATATTTATTTTGTTTTTAATATACACTTTTCATTAAGGTTACATGTGGATATAAAATGTAGTAAATGGAAAACAACACAAGAAAACCTTTCAGTTAAAGGTCAACTTCCTTTCACTTCCTCGTTCCTGACGTTCTGTGGGAGGATATGGGGTTTGCCAGCGCCCTATTCCATGATACCTTGGGCAGGGAGATGGAGAGTGCTGGGCTCTATGCCATAAAGCCTTTATTGTTGTGGTGGGTAAGAGGGATGGGGGGGGCGGGGTGGGGGGGGGTAGCGGGTAAGAGGGATGGGGGGCTATCTCATGAAGCCTTTTGACAGGTAACCCCCACTCCATAAACAGAAGGCCAAACACAATTTTAAAAAATCCTGCCAGCAACTTTCGCATGCGGACGGTAACAAGAATCTTTTCTCAACAAATATGATGTCTGAGAACAAAAAATTAATCGGCTCTTGATAAAAAAACTACCTAGGAAATGTTAAAATGTAGAGGTGTCTAAGGCTTACTCCGGAGCCGTGCTGACCAAGTCCATTGCAGCAATTCCCTGCAGAAACATTCAACCATAATAAATCTTCAGAACACATCACTCTTCCTATAAACTGTGAGAAGTTCATGTAAAAAGCCAATGTTTGTCACTGATATCTGTGAAAGCTTATCTTTATACAAGGAAGGAAATACTAGCCAATCTCATGGCAAATAAAAATTATCCAATGTTTTTGCCGATGGATTATGACATTCGATCAATATTTCCCCTGCCTTTCCTATAAAAATCACATCAAAACATCTTTCTCACCCAATTCTGGCCCATAAAGCCATCCCAAATTTCTTCCCATCAAGATTGAGACAGCGATGTATACCCACAAGAATATAAATGTTGTCATGCATGCAGACATCCTCTCGGTGGTCTTTTCGTCAACTCGTTATTTTATTAAAATATATATAGTCCGTTTTTATGGAGGTTGAAATTACAACTCTGAGTATTGTCTGTTGCATCTGGTACACAATTTCGCAATTAAGTAAAACTAAATTTATCATAATAAACAGTGTAAGTTGCTACTAAGGCAGGAACATGTGATGTACCTGGATCAAAATTTTTAACAATCTACACATTTTACAAACTGCACAGAAAGGTGTTGAATTTTTCTTGGTCCAGACCGTGCATTTGATTTATTTATCTTTGAACAACACCGACTGTGGGTATATCCAGTTCTATCATATATGCCAGTACCTACTACTTCCTTGATATTTAGTTAAAACTCGCCTGTCAAAGAGTAAAAGTTCAAAACAACATTTCTCTTGAAATGACAGAGGAATCTACAAGAAAATGACCGAGAAGTTCTCATTATTGATGCTTATCTTACTGTTAACTATCCGAGAAAGTACTCCGCAAGTTTCCCTTGGAATGCAGTAATGATTCTTCCAGCTCAGACCCCCAAGGCCTAAAACAACACCACAGGAACTTAACGGAATACAAATAAATACTTGTTTCCCTGTAAAAGTTTCAGTTGTAACATTCGGATTCTATAAAACGGAAGAAAATATTTTGGCGACAAAATGAATATCAAAACATGATCGAACTTTTTAAAATTAAACTGAGCGAAGAAACCTCACTGCTGACTTTGACGCCACCTGTCCGACCACCAGCTTCATAGAACGATAAGGGGCCAACTAAAAAGTAGTAAGTAATACCCGAGATTCAGTGAGGTGACTTTCCACAGATTAACAAAAGATCCTACATGAGGACGTGCTCAAAAACAAAACCTGAGCTTGTAGGGAAAGAGATGCACCACACACAACAATCATTTAAAGGTAATAAACACAGAATGTGGCCAAGTACTTCATAGTGAAATGTGCGGAAGTAAATGTCAAACACGAAATCAACATTTTCCCAATTTGTAGCATCATTAGTGAAAGGCTTAAAGTCTCTTTGAGGACCATGTTATTATTATGTCATCATTAATAATTTCTTCTGTTACACTTGGCATTTTCTAGCTTTTTGGGAATAAGAACAAACCATCATCAGAATAACTGGCAGCAAAATATAGTACCTTACATCAATGTAAGCCACAGCTGCAACAAACAAAGAAACTGCTTACTCTGCTAAAAAGTTAATCATAAGCATTTTATTGTTATTCAAAGTAAACATAGAAAATGTGGTATCCTTTTTCTCTTCTTCTGATTGTAACATTAAACCACTGAACTATTAATTCGGTGAGTACTAATCGACTTGATGGCAATGATTACTCCCGTAATACAAAAGCATGACAGCACTTATCTTTTGTAATGATGTACAGCATTAAGTCATCTCTACAATTAATCAACTTTGATGCATTTGAACAAAACTCACTTAACATTCATGCAAATCATGGGGACATTTTAATTTGGAGTTTTGAATGCATCGCGATGCACAATTAATTTGTCGGCAACATTTCCTAAACAGTAGTTTGGTAATGATGGCGAAAAAACGTTTAACCACATTTTTTAGCCTTATGCCTTTTTTGACCCATTTTTTCCAAACCAATAATACACGTGCAATTCAGTGTATCATGTATTCCAGCGTGCTAAAATTCAGTATTCTTTTATCCTTGAACTCGGCAAAGTAACACAAACCATACTTTAAATTACAGGAAAAAAATAATCGAAAGTGTTAAATTGTAGAACACAGATAATACTTGCTTCACGCATGGAGGCTAGATCTGGACATTCTCCAAGAGGATCACCAAACATCTCAGTTTGCAACCAAATTACACCAATCTTTCCCCTTCCCCTCCTTACGTGTTTGTTGAAAGCTTGGGGTATGGACTACGCATGTGAACGTTATCATACAACTATATTTGACACAAGAACCAGGTTAATTAGTTCTTCACAGTCAATGTTCTTTCATAACAAGTTACTCACCGAATTTAACCCAGCACACGGCAAGCGTACTGACTAAAAGGTCTACGTTAGGAATGTGGAGCATTTCAGAGGAACTTCCGAACTAATGGATCATCCATCAAGATGATGTTTTGAGGGTGTGTGTGAGAAAACTTCGAGTCAAAAACATCGAGGGTAAACCATCTGCGGTTATCTCTCATTAATTTATCTTGTTTTTATATATCAATGTTTAGTTATATTACGCTGTGCACTTACTGTATCTTAATATCCCAGGTGAAATTCACATTGTATCTTAAGGGACCAGGCCAGCTGCATTTATGTGACTATCAAGGTATTTTGTTGACTCCCAAACCAAGGCGAGACAACACTCAAAACATTCTCAGTTTTACGTATTCATCTCGCAACACAGTTGCCATGAGCTGAAAACATTTGCTCTTTCTGATCTGCCGTGTATAAATTACTGTACACGAGGAGCTACTAAATATCATTTCCCACGCCTCAATTAACATACCCTGTTCTTGGTAAATAGTCCCCGTGCGAAGCTTTAATGAATCCACTGGTAACCTAAATCCCTGAAAGCAATTTGACAAGGGACTTTATATTTATAGACATTCGTCCATAAAGAATTTTATGCCAAGTAATAATATAATATGAACTAATATTGCGGCAACAATATGACACTCGAATCAATGCACTTGCGGTTCCGATGGCTCTCCGTGGAGCCATGTCGCCCAGCCTGGTATGAATCCTGTGTTGCAATTCCCAACAGATACATAAGATCCAGATAAAACTTGACCGCAATACATCATTGTCTACCAAACGCAGTGGAGTTCAAAGCTTTTTATCGCTTTGATACTCTGAAGGCTGCCCATAGCGTAAGCAACCAGAAATGTCAACTCAAGTCAATTTTCAACAGGCCTTTTTCTGACATTATTTTGTTGAACGTGGGAAACAACAATACTTTTACTTTCAAAATCTCACCAGTAAAAAATTTTTGAAGCCGGAAGATGATCAATGATCCTTATGTTAACCTCACTTGTAAACCTCCCTGCCAACGCCCTGTCAAACTCACTTAAAATTTCTAGTCATTAAGTAGCAAACTAAGATCTTGCCTATATAAGTACTGATATATGACTCATTGGTCACTATTCATATCAAGAAATTATTTCAGCAATACCTGTCGGCTAGAATCGTCTGCGGAACCTGATGAAGGAGTGTGGTAAATGGATTTGACAGGTCAAATCCCCTAGATACAAACTGACTCTCGTGGAAGCCCCCAAGCATACAAATAAACAGGGTGTAATCCCCTCTGTGGGTCAATCTGTTTTACTTCCATAAAGAACAGGGAAAGGTCTTAAGTCACTTGTACAACGATCTGGAAGAAAGATTTCAGACTCTACCAAGGGGGACCCCATGGCCATACCAATGGACTGGAATCTGTCTTGAGGTCGTATGAGTGACGTGATCAGCCTATTTTTGTTTCATTTGTATGTTTCAATTTATACGTTCAAAATGTAAATAAAATATATATGTATATGTATATTTAAATATTAGTTATATTCACACGTGTTCCTATGAAGATAAGTGTTCTTTGAATAACGCAATGTGTAGACAAATATAGACATTCGTACAACTCATACCTGAATGACATTTAAAACATCTTGGAGTGGAGGCAGATCCGGATTAATGTCTCTGCATTTAAAGATCCGACTATCCAGAAAACAATTTGAAAGTTCTCACGAACAAGCCTATTGTGCTGTAGCAGATGTTTCTCAGATCCACTTCCAACAAGTGATGTTCACTGATGCAGCTTCGCTTTATATGTAACGTAAATGCAACATCTGCAGCTTCATACACAGCTTCACAGACTGTTACTTTAACCTTTGAAGTTTTCCTACCCTTCAATGCAGGCAGACTCCCTCGGCAGAGGAACTGTTCCGTTTCAACGCCATTGTCTGTAATACTAGGCTAACATCGGTAAAACGAACAAATAGGATATGTAAAACACGGTAAATATGAATCTATTGCTCCTCCAGAACTCATTACATAGTAAATATCAACTGTGTTGAAAACTTTGCGCACAACACATCTGAAACTTAGAGCGTCGTGTGGTATTCCAAGCATTCTAGTAAAACAAAAGTTGTCTTTTCCATCGACTCAGAATTAAATGGTGCAGAACAACTTGTCCACAACTTTTTCATGGTATTCCTTTCCAACCGTCAAACTGTTGACTTGACTACAAATCCAACTCTCAAAACATATTCGAAAATTCCAACATTTTTATCTGTCTTTTTTCATCGTTTAAACAAAAACATATTAGTAGCAATTAATCTTAACGAATGATGACTATTCCTTCAAACTTGTAAATATCACATTCATCAAAGACATGAGTCCACATCTATATAAATGACAGAAAGTTATGTTCGTGGGCAAGTATGTTTTTATGTTCACATTTTGGGTTTATTGGCTGTTAGGGTGGCGGCATGTCGTCAAGTCCATATCAAATTGGGGGAGGGGGGTAATTAGTTTGAACTTATTCCTTTTTTTAATATTCTGAGTGAGTTTCTGTCAAGTGGAAAAACGCTGGCAGTGTTAGGGCCTGTTCCCACTTGACGACAACGACATAATTCGACCCATACTTTTGTCGTCAGAAATTGGTGCTGCACCCATTCCTGGCAACAAAATAAATGGGTTTCATAGTTGCCAATGTAACTGTTCACACTTGGCGACACGTAAACCACATCTGGGTCAAGATCTATTGTTAAAACTGTGCATTTATTCACCCGTAAAGGACACTTTTACACGTGGTGACTTGACCCAGCATGTGGTTTACATTAGATAAAGGCCTCGAAAGTGTCCATTATTGACATAATAGCCTCGGCTTTGCCTCGGCCATTATTTGCCAATAATGGACACTTTCTTGGCCTTTATCTTAATCATAATTACTTGTCGTTGTCGCCAAGTGGGAACGGACCTTTATTGATCAGATAGTTTTAGTTTTGTTGATGCATTTCCTTTGCATTTGACTCTGAAACCACACTCTAGTGGTTTGCAATTTAGAAACCATCAAATTGCGGGCAGTGGAATGAACTATGTTTCAAATGTTACAATTTACTAGTATTTTTTGGCCAAATGGCTCATCCATCAGTCATATGTTTTGAGGTAGGTGGGAGAACATTTCAAACCATAGCAAACTGAAGACGGGAGAAGTCTGTGCGTTTCTCTCATTAACTTGTCTGTTTAGTGTAACCTCACTGTTTATTACAAGTTCTTAGTAAGAAGGCAACAAAAACTTCTTTAAAGACTTTAAAATTTTTATGAAAACAAACATTTAGTTGGCTGATCCTTTCTTTCTACTTGTTATGCTAAAATTCACAAAGTGTTCATGTCACGTAAATTTACTAATACTGATGAAAATATTAAATTTAATACAGAGTGAAAAGAAATGACACATACTACACCAGAAGTGATTACTACTACAGGTGACACTATAAATATACATCATATACCTGATACTAGAAAAAATGCCATGGACATTGATTGAAAGCACAATAGTCTATCTAAAGTGATGGTAATATCGCCAATTTCAGTAGACACAAAGACGACCTTATGAAGCTTACAAATCTTGTAAGAAATCCTTATTGCGGTCATAAAAACAGAAAACTAATCGAAAGATCAGTGTAGTATTGTCTTGTGTCATCCATCATAATTTCCTTGGTTTCCTTCCAGGTAATAAAGATTCTCTAATGACGCCCAAGCGAACAATATCCAACCATGCACAACTGTGTGTACATCTTCCTATCCCCATGATTCAGTCTGCCAATGCGTTACAATGCTTTGCAAATGTGCTGTCTCTGCTTGAAACACGGCGAGGAAATCGGCTGTATTTGCTGTGTTTGCTGTTTTGCTCAACAGTGTTGGCGGTTATTTTATGGTAACTAGAAATAAAGTATAGGCGGATGATTGAGTCACCGACAAAAACTACCCAAAATAGATTTAACTAGAAAATGTCCACAAAGTAAACAGTTGCATCCGCTCTCTGAAGGGCGTTGCTATTAAAGGCGTCATAATGGCGCCACCCATCGAAAATACCTAAAACGGTTTCCTAATCCAATACGAAGGCGTCACACATGAAGAGCAAACTAAGGAATTCAAAGTAGTTAAATGTCAACCACCTATGAACAGCCGTGAGATAATGTAAAAAGTATCCGTTTCATTCCCTTTGTATCTTTCAAGATGAGAACCACCAGAATGCAACAATGCTCCTTCAACGCACATTATGAGATTGAGAGTTAACAGTGGTATCGGTCTATGTATTTATTCACCGCAAGGCATAAAGTGGGGTACTAAATGGGAATTGCCTGTGATTTGTTTTATCTTAAGTAATGTGTTTGTTAGGAAATATTGTATTAACAGAACATGACTTTGCCATTATCCGCACCGCTGGGAGAAATACTTCAATGCGCACTAGGTCCTGGATATTACATTATCGCACACCCTCTCTCTTTGCTTCCTCCTCGTTTCCACATAAAAGGCTCCTCTTTTAAATTTCAAAGCAAACAGTTTAATTTTAAAAGTACAGAATAACTTTGATAAACTATAAGAACAGGATGTCTTGAGGCTGAAAAAAGGAGAATAACGTGTATGTAATGTTAATTAATGGGCGAACAGTGACTTGTGGCAGCTACTCCCATGAACACATTCTAGTTATAGCATAGTTATAAGCTCTTTCTGGCAAACGGCACCTAAAACTTTTTTCCAGTTAGATAATAAGGACAAAAGCGGCAGTTTTCCATGATTTCTACACGATATGGCCATTACTAGCGAATTGCCTCTGTCTCTATCACAGTAATACCACGATAGTCTCCGTTAGATACATCGGGAGTGAGGAATTTATTTCCATTTGCAGAAAATTTGAAAGTGACCAAAGCATGCTGCGTACCCCTGAACTGAAAAGTAGCTCAGTTTTACCTGGAACTAAAGACATTGTGAAAAAAATAAAATGCTTTCAAATTAATTTTCGCGGAAATGAGAACTGTCTAGTAACCTGCTTGAAACTAAAATGTATTTCCTCGCAATGTGCTGTGGGAAGGAAGCGAGAAGCACATTTTTTCTCAGCCCAGAAACTCCCAAGGTTTATATTCCCAGGCCCTCTGGAACTTTTACTTTGCTTTGTGTATGATGAAATCTTTTGAAGTTGGAACGAACTATCCGAGGTTGATGCAACTTAGCAAGGATACTTCAAATCAAGAGAATAGTTCTTTCTTTTTCTCAGAATGATACATCATATCAAATGCTACTGAAATTTGTTTAACTATCATTTTTTGATGTAGGTTATTACATCTAGTCTTCACATTATTCATTTGATCATTCAATGACTAAAGCAAACTCGTGTTAACTGTGCAACAAAAGAATCAGACTAAATCAAAATGTCTCGACTAGGATTTCAAACGTTTAATGGAGGACAGCAATAATGAAAATGACACAAATTCATTTGAGAGAAAAGACCGTTTCCCGTTCAAGAGAAGAAGAAAAGGATTGTTATTTGATATGAGAGGAGTGTAAATGGTCATTGGGTTGTAGATTCGTGGTGATGGATCGGACTCCAATGACTTCAATATTGGGAGGGAGGTCTCTCGGTCGTGTATCACCTTCACCTTCGTAATATTAAGAAAACATGACTTCAAAGATTATTGATTGAATGAACTGCAAAAACCTGAAAGTTCAGGCATCCCATTTCGAATACGCTATTTTCCCATTTTGCATCCCAACGGTCCAGGTGACATTTTCTAAGATGATAGTTGTCAACTTTTGATAATAACATCTATGCAATTACACTTTCATGAAGGATTCCCAAAACGACACGACTTTTCTGAGAGTAATTTCAGTGTTTCACACATGCCAACTTTGAAAATGTCGCCAATATTTTAGATACCTACGCTTAATGTCAAACCACACTCAATGAACTTTATTATTTTATTATATTACCTTCCATGTTTGGTTTTAACGATCGGATAAAATAAACATCATTTCACCGCATATTTGACCTGAAAGTCATAATACAGATTAAATACGAATCATTACAATTATCCAGAAATGTTTACACAGAGGCCAATTTATAAAACAACTGAGAGTCCCATTGGAACCATTGTGAGTTGGAGAGTAATAGATGTTGGTCAAAGGCAGCAGACATATTGGTAATAAATTTTTATTATCAGAGTGGCCTCAAAAATGGAGTTCTAGATTTCTGTTTCAGTGCAAAATATGCACATGGCATTGAAACAATGACATTACAATTATTAATGAAATCCTTTGAGTATATTTATTTATAACATGCTTATCCACCACCGTCTGCAATAACTATTGTAGGATAATGAATCTTTTTCTGCCCTAATATGAAACCTTTGAAAGTACGAAAGAGACCCAAAGGACCTATCAATATCTCAAAATCACTGATAGTATGTAAGAACTGACCCGCAGGAATGAACATTAATTTCGGTTTTTTTTAAGGTTGAAAAATTACAAATAGTCCAATATTACTGAATTGAAACCGTTTCCTCTCCAACACGATATAAATATTTATCTCAGAGTAGTCCCATTATTTATGTGTGTTCCTGGCAGATTGGAATGCATAGGATAACCTGTGGTAAATCACAGCAATCAACTTAATAATGCGTCCTGTTTCTAGAACAACATTGGCAGATTTATTTTGATGAGATCAAAAACATGATTTTTAACTGTTCATTTTGCATTTACCGCAAGTACTGTAAGAGATTACAGTATTTTTTCAATTAGATGGACTGTATCAATACCTATTCTGTGCCTTTAAAGGTACCGTCGATAATAAGTACGATATAGGGCTCTGCCCCCAGATACAAACGATCCCATTCACTCACGGCTTAGCCTATGCGCAGCCAACGTTACCCATACACACACACAGAGAACGCCCTGCTTCTAGGGTCTGAGTTGTTAATAAACCCTCGTACAACTTACGACCTAGTTTACTCATCTTATATGGAGGTCCTACCGAGATAGCTATACCGTGATATTTGTTTGTGACCCGAAGAGGTACCTTATTGGTTTATTAAAGGGTTTTTGCCCAAAATCTTCAGAATTTTTCCCATGCAAGATGAAAAATATCACTTCACGCAAAGTGACATGTGTGCAAGGTGAGGTTGAACCCATGTCTGGTGAGAATGGAACAAACATCAGAAAACTGAAAATGTCAGTTTGAGTGGAGTGCCATTTAGATCAATTTAGGTCAAATATTTCTGAGTCTAGATCTAGACCTAATTTTTTCCCCAAGCCTAGATCTAAATTTAGAACTCAATTTTTTCCAAGGCTAGATCTAACTTTTTTCTGAGTCTACATCTGGATCTAAACTTTTTCCAAGTCTCATCCAGATGCAGGCAATGATTTCAGGTAGGCAATGAGTCGCCAAAGTGAAATTCTTCACTTCCTGATATTTCTATGTGCATTATAGTATTTCAGTCTAATGAAGCTGCTGGAAATCTTCCACGAGCCAGTTACGGTTACATTTCTTGTTGACTATTGAGTACCGAAATAATGACTTGATGAGATCTGCAATACATAAGCCAATTGCAAAACTAAGATTCTCAAAATTTCAACTTCACAATGTACAACTTACTTTTGATGATCTTCAGAGTAAAATTGTGGATTTAATGAGAACTGCGCTTGTATGCAGACACATCCCACAACTCATTCAATGTAAACACTGATAAATGTGTCAAACATGATTTTGGTTTCAAAGCCAATTTCCCGTTTTCTTCTTTTACAGCAGGTCCTAGAAGTGGAAGAACATCACTGTATCTGTGCAACACTCTACACTGTCAGTCTCGTTCCAAGAGCCTCTTATCGGCAGGTCTTATCTTACACGACTTCGTGTCTGTACAATATGAGTGGATCTACGTAAATGCGCGAATTTTTATTTTCAACGTCACGTTGATTGACGTCGTGATGCAATGTCTATTAATCAGTGATGTATTATTCCAGTATTTATGTTATGAATAAAGCTCAATTTTTAGCAGAGCTGTTGTAAACAGCTTTGCTCTTTAAATGGGAAATATTTTTTGGTGAAATCTCACGATTTC